>CAJHZI010000438.1:1305000-1412922 GCA_905160935.1 Enchytraeus crypticus | reverse complement strand
TATCCAGGTCACTGAGGCGTCCTGTAAATAGTGTCCAGGTGCAGCAATATCCAGGTCACTGAGGCGACCTGTAAATAGTGTCCAGTGCAGCAATATCCAGGTCACTGAGGCGTCCGGTAAATAGTGTCCAGTGCAGCAATATCCAGGTCACTGAGGCGTCCGGTAAATAGGCGAAGTGTCCAGGTGCGCGAGCAGCTTATACAGTATATGTCATCTGATCAGAGTGATGAGCAATAAAGATGATATTTTAACGCTTTTCAAGCATTTTAAGACATTTTAAGTTTGGTCTTCGTAAAACTGCAAATTATGGACGCCGCTCCCTTGACCTAAAACTCATTATTTAGCCTATAGTTACGAAGCCGCTAAATTACATTTTTCAGGTTAAACATGTATATTTATTTAGAATGACCCATCTGAGTAAACATTTACGGTAAAGAACTAAAATTAGCTCTAATATAAGTATTGCTCTCACAATCTCTTTCTATCTCTCTCTCTCTCTCTCTCTCTCTCTTTCTCTCTCTCTCTCTCTCTCTATTTCTCTCTCACACGAGATGTAATTACTGGAGATGTAATTACTGGAGATGTAATTACTGGAGATATAATTACTGGAGATGTAATTTGGATATAAGTGAGGTATATCTCGCTTATATCCAATTTCATCTCAATCTAGCTCTTCTTTCTGTTTAGAAAATTGCTAAGATTCATTCAAGAAAGGTACGTTTATTGATTGATTTATTTTGATTGATTTATTGATTGATTTATTGATGGATTTATTGATTGATTATTGATTGATTTAATGATTGATTTACTCAGATAACAGAAACATAGAGAATTATGTCCAACGAGTCAGAAAGCATTAGGGCTTCCTGTCATCACAATGAACGCATTGGTGGCGAAGATTTGTGGATAGCAGTTGACAGAGATCTAATCACCAGCCTCGTAGAACAGATTTCATTAGAATCCCGAGACTGTGGGAGTTTGAAGGTTTGTTTAGAAGAAAAATCAGCTAATTACTCTTCAAGTATACCAATAAGAGACGTAATTTCTTCAGATGTGTCACTTACGGATATGTCTGCGTTAAATGTTGAGTCGTCTGATTCAACAGTGTTAGAAACATCTCAGTCAAAAACCACATCACTACCAATAGCATGGTCAGGTATAACGTCTTCTCTAAAATCATCTGGTAATTCATCGTCTGAGATTACATCTCCTGTAATTACATCTCCAGTAATTATATCACCTGTAATTACATCTCCTGTAATTACATCTCCAGTAATTACATCTCTTCAAATAGCATCATCAGAAATATCAGTATCAGAAATAACATCATCAGAAAAAACATCATCACAAAGAAAATCATCAGAAATAACATCATCACAAAGAAAATCATCAGAAATAACATCATCACAAAGAAAATCATCTGAAATAACATCATCACAAAGAAAATCATCAAAAATAACATCATCACAAAGAAAATCATCAGAAATAACATCATCACAAAGAAAATCATCAGAAATAACATCATCACTAAGAAAATCATCAGAAATAACATCATCACAAAGAAAATCATCTGAAATAACATCATCACAAAGAAAATCATCAGAAATAACATCATCGAAAATAATAACATCAGAAATATCATCATCGGACTTAACATTCTCGGAAAATAAAACGTCGTTAGAATTATCTCATCTTTTACAGTCTAGGACCCAGCAATGTCAGCATGTAGCTCTATTATCAAAGCTTCACCCTGGAGTTTCATCGACACCTGAGGTAATCAATGGAAAGGGTAATTTTCCTAATTTTATCACTCCTCCTAGAGCGGAAGAACTTTTTCACTGTTCGTCTGAGAATGTGAACTACCGGGTAAGACCTGAGGTATCAAACCATAGCACATCAGCAACTGACGGTCAGGATTTCTCTAATAACAATTTCATAAATCCAACTGATCGACAGTTAGATGGTTCTGCTCATGCTGAAAAAGCTTTGAAAACTTTATCAACGCAATCGCAGACGAGTTCCATTAAAATGAATACACATTGTCCAGAATCAGTTCCTCTAAACCCGACATATCAACATCGTGTGGGCTATTCGGCGGGTGAACTGAAGGCGAATTCGCACAAATTGAGAAATACTTTAGACGAAGATGTGAAAGATCTTTCTGTAGACACCGCGTTACTTCCGCTGAAAAGGGTTAAGAGTAAGAAATGGTCTTAATATCTCGTTACACTAGAATTACAATCAGTCAATGGCTCGTGGCACGCCAGTCTTCATTGAGCAACTCACTAGAGCAGCTGAGAAAAACTTCGTAATTCTTGGCCGTGTTTGACTCCGCTACTTATGGAATAAATTTTAAATATCTGTCTTTATCTATAAATATTGTGCAGTCCCAACGACTAAATTTGCAATGGCAAAAATATTCAATATATAGTGGTCAATTTGTCAGATTTATAAATAAAGCTTAAGAGAATGTCATATTACTGATAGTAGTTCAAAGGTTTAGGTTCAATATAGGCCCTACTATAAGGGTTGGATTTGTTAAGTTTTTCAAAGTAGGGTCGTTAGGGGTCGACGATTTGCCAGGGGGGTCATCAGGGATTTGTCAAAGTGGAGAGGTTAAAACTGGGGGAGGGTAAAAACTTTAGTCAGGATACGTGACCGAGGGGCTTCAACCATCCGATCCTCCCAACAAGTCCAACCCTATGCCTCTACTGTATAATTATATAAAATATATTTATCCGGCATCTTTACAGATGAGCTGCTATGTTTTGCTAATGAGCACCGTCTTGATTGATCTACGATATATAGCTACAACTAAACTACAACTACAACTTTAATATCTGTTAATGTGAAACATTCAAATAACTATAGGATCGATAAATCATTGAAATCAACATACATGTAGACCTATACTGTACATGCTTATACATGTACATGTATAATATCGTACATCAAATGTCACACAACTCCAATACCAAGATAAAAGAGAAATATTAATATTTATAATCATTTTTTCTACATGGCTGGAGCCAGTGGCGATGTCTGTAAGATACTCGACCGCGGATCAGATGGTGCGGGGTTCAAATCCTGGGCTCTCCCGTCACTGATATCGCTTTCGAGTGAGGAAACTGACGTTAACCTTAGCTTTACCAGCTTTATTGATCACTTAACCTCTCATTCTCTAGCTAGTTCTTACAAGCGGCAGGTCCAACGTAAATATTCCTACTTACATGCTGCTTTTCAACGCTCCCTAAAGAGCACAGCATCGATTATGGAGTTAATCTCGTCTCAAATGTTAATGCCTTATCCACACCATTTTATAGTCTTAAGCTTAAGTTGGAAATAATATAGCTTATATAAGGCGGTTTCCCGTTGCTTTCCTCAATTCTATAAAGGAATAGGCCTATCTCCACTTAATCGTGGGGAAATTTAATAGTGAGACGGATCACCTTTGCCTTCCTCAAATCCTGCCTCATATTATACGTAAGCCTATATGTGTTTTCCCACATATTTCTGGAATCAGTAAAATCAATTATTAAGAGATATGGCTCATGCATCTGCCTTTGCTCATCATGATTTCTACAATAACGAAGCGCAATTTTAAGTACTTAAACTTTTGACCGTAGCTTTTGATCGTTTACATTTTTTCAAAATGAAAATCATTTCGAAGTCTTTATATTACGAATCCAGTTAAGAAAGCATGCAGATCGGGACCGATAATTTACTCATTATAGCTAAAGATAAATATATGTATCTTTAACTATATAATAATTAAATTTAGCAATGCTTATGTATGTACCCACCCCGACATCACCGAGCTTAGGCCTAATGGAAATATTGTTAAAATAACTTAGGTTAGATATATATTAATATGTATGATATGTTGAGCATAATTGCAGTTACAGCATACTTAGGGTGAAATTTATAGAAAGTACAAAACGAAATTGCTCTCTGTGTGGTTGTAAAACAAATTAAAATCTGTCACAGATGATACAAATAAGTTAGGAGCATAACTGTACGGTAAGCCGTTATTACCAATGTTTGTAAATAAAAGATATTATTTGAGTTGTCATGTATTAAATAAAATAAAATATATATATAATAAAAATTGCCTTATTTCTAAATATCTAGCTGAACCCCGTAAAAGCTGGTAAAGCTTATGTTAACGTCAGTTTTCTCACTCGAACGCAATGTCAGTGACGGGCGAGCCCAGGATTTGAACCCCGTACATACTGATCCACAGTCGAATACCTTACCGACATCGCCACTGGCTCCAGCGGCCAGCCAGTTAAATGTTAATGGCACGCAAATACTTCAGGGAATGCATACCTACAGGGTATTGCAGGGTTAACTATAAATGAAATAGATAATTTTATTGTTAAATTGTCATTTTGATGAACTATCAAATTCCTCGCATATTGATAGAACTTTAATAATAACTTTTTAACTAGCCGAGCCGTTAGTTCAGATACTCGAGATGTTTTAGTGCAATGTTCCTGTGAGCAAGAAATCTCGTTTGTAAAACGTGTGCTATTAAGCTTGTCAATGTCATTTATTTATCTGCAAAAGCAATATTTACATATACATGTACAATAATAAGTTGTCTAATGTTTTGCACGTTGGAGAATAAAATATGTTGAAATGCATATAAACTATTAAAAGATGAATGAATATTGATTAAACTGCCTAACGGTTTAAACATGTGGTGTTAAAAAAAATATATATCAATGCTGTCGATCATTTCACTGCAATGTGTGTTTTACTTTAACACTCTCAACAAACTTTCATTGCACGTTGTAGTTTGTATGAGTAGGTATATTAGTAGGTATGCAAATTCTATTGTACAATTCTACTATTGGAATATTCATGAAATGTTTTTATTCTTATCTCCACTTGTGAAATATACCAAAAATAAATAAATCTTCTTAATGCTAATCAATCAGTTACTAACATTAATTAAGAGGAAGCCATAGAAATGTAATTGCAGTAAAGTATAAATAAATAAAGATAGAGAGAGAGAGAGAGAGAGAGAGAGAGAGAGAGAGAGAGACGTAGAGATGTCACTGTGGGAAATAGAATGAATAGCATTTGTAATAGAAGGAAAAGCAGAGAAGCAATAAGGAGATCAATTGTGTGTGGGAGAGATTAAAAACACAAAAAGAGTGATTGAGAGATGTCTCAAAGTGATCAAATGGTCTGATTTGAGGATAGATTGTGTGCGTGAGAGAGAGAGAGAGAGAGAGAGCGAGTGACAGAGAGGGAGAGAGAGAAACATTCAGAGAGTGAGAGAGAGAGAAAGAGAAGCAGAGAGAGAGCAAGAGAGGAGAGAAACAGTGAGAGAGAGAGAGAGAGAGAGGGAAGGCGAGAGAGAATGAGACAGAAAGATAGACAAAGAGAGATAGAGGAAGAGAAGAGAGAGAGAGAGAGAGAGAAAGATTGGGACTGAGTGGGTTTAATTAAGATTTAATTATAGGAGACCAATCAAGGATATTTAATCTTCTTAGATATTTATAGCTGCTGCTCTCAGAGTCACCACTCAACCTTCGTGTTAAGAAGCCACTGTGAGGATTATGATGTGTAGGATTAGCATTACAATATGTATCTGCTAGAAACCATCGAGTACTTATGTCAGAATATATGCAGCATGTGCAGTTGACTGTGGCTTTGTATCTTAAATTTCTGAAATTCCTTCTCATGCTGTACTGGTAGCTGTATACATCAGTCTAGATGTAATAGTAATATATAGATTTATTAATACTATAATATTTTAGTTTATTTCATTTCAATCTGACAACCACAGAAAGTTACAATAGAGGAATAACTTGTAGCAAACCGTTCCCTGTAAATTCTGTGCTATTATGTATACAGTTTAATTATCTCTCGTATACTGGTTTTTAGCTGTATTAGTTGTGATAATGTTTTGGTTTTGAGATGCTAGATGTTATGTGTATTCTATAGTTGTTATTGTGTATTGATATTCAACAGCAGATGAGTATGTGCAGGATTCAAAATCCTTGGCTCGCCCGTCACTGACATTGCTTTCGAGTGAGGAAACTGACGTTAACATTAGCTTTACCAGTTTTATTGTATATTGCTTGTTTTACTAACCATCAAATAATAACATAATTAATTATATAATATTTATATAATATATAACGTTATATTATATTATATTATTATAATATATTATTATAATATATAATATATTATTATAATATATTAATATAATATTATATTATATAATATATATATTATATAGATTTATTAAGATTATATTGTAGAGCTTGCTGGAATATATCATTAGAAATGTATGCCCTGAACCTGCCAATAAACGAAGCACTAAAGTGAGACTAAATAATTGTGTGCATGTATTTTTGTATGCCTGCTCTTATTTCTTTCTAGAATTAACTCGGTGCAAATGGGGTTTCCATAAAATCCATAACCACAATCTGTAATTTTAAAGTACTGTAAAATTCTCTACACTTTTATAAAGAAATCTCTACTTAGAGACTTCTAGAAGGAACATAATCTCAGCACAGATGTCTGTATGCTAGCTGATACATTATAATCCTCTACAGTCTGCTATATAATCTACATCAGTATCGTACCTCACATAACTCACCAGCAGTCATGCTTCACACTCTTCTACACATCTCTCTAACACCAGATGGCTTAGAAAACACATCCGCTGTCGCACAAACTCTTGAAGAGCAGAAAACAACACTGGACGAACCTGACAGTGTATCTCCTTCAACAGAGCAATCCGACAATGACCAGGGGAAACTATTAGACGAGGAATTTATCTTCTACTCGCACCTCTACTCTGCTATCACAGTTGTGTTCGCCATGGCCGTTCTCTCAAAGTTTCTCGCGAATGACTTTCGGTTTGGGTTCCGGAGTTTTCTGGCGCTGGTGGTGTTGTTCGTGGGGGAGCCGGTGTGTGAGCTGCTGTTGGTCAGCGGTCCTGCCGGTCTGGTGCTTCTGTCTCTAGTCTGTCTCACTGTCTACAGAAGTCTACCACCCAGTCAACTGCCGGCTGCCGGCAAGTCTGTTCTTATTACAGGTTGGTTCTTATTAAATGTCTGTTCTTATTACATGTCTGTTCTTATTACAAGTCTGTTCTTATTACAAGTCTTGTTCGTATTACAGGTCTGTTCTTATTACAAGTCTGTTCTTATTACAACTCTGTTCTTATTACAGGTCTGTTCTTATTACAAGTCTGTTCTTATTACAGGTCTGTTCTTATTACCAGTCTGTTCTTATTACAGGTCTGTTCTTATTACAAGTCTGTTCTTATTACAACTCTGTTCTTATTACAGGTCTGTTCTTATTACAAGTCTGTTCTTATTACAAGTCTGTTCTTATTACAAGTCTGTTCTTATTACAACTCTGTTCTTATTACAGGTCTGTTCTTATTACAAGTCTGTTCTTATTACAACTCTGTTCTACTACTTGTTTTTATCAGATAAATTTGTAAGACAATAAATTTTTAATACTCTATATAAACATATGATATAACAACAACAACAACAGAATTAGAGTGCTACTGTCGTCAGAGACAACATTGAGCACTGTGGTACCAAATCAATCCGATGAGCAGGGTTTGGGGTCCAAAACCGGTGCGATCCAAAATTCGGGAGTTCGGTCCGAGGAAGGGTACTAGTGGAATGGAGGTTTTCGTGTTGGTCTTAGTTCATGTGTACTGGTTGAATATGAGTGGTCAAAAAGAAAAGCCTTCAACCATCTATGAAACTGTTCATATGAAAGGAAAGGATGATCAGCAGAAGATGAGGGGGTGCGTAAAGTGGAAGGAAAAAGAGAATTCCAGATCTGAGGAGCGGTGTGCTGGAACGAGCGCTTGGAGAGCTTACTACGAGAAGGGATACTAGGTCGCTCTAAAGTGATTAACTTAGAGGACCTAGTAGATGACTGCATGGAGGAAGGCTGTCTCACTTGTATTAAGTGGGACATGTAACATTTACCAGGGGTGATGATGGACTTATATGTCAGAGAAGCTGCCTTGTACACAATGCGTTCTCTGACTTTGAGCCAGTGCTGAGACTTCAGGAGAGGAGTCACATGATATAAATGCATAGAACTCTACTATTAAACTTGTGCAAGGTCTAACGTCTGGTTCGTGATCTGCAGGCAGCGTGAGAAACCTCTCAGATGGAATTTAAAACTTCTCCCAACTATGTTCTACTCAGTTACGCATGTAACCAGGATGTGACAGATGTACTGGATCTTCTCTAGTGAAATACTTGAATGATTTAGGACTGGTCTTTTTATGAGATGTTTTATGTAACCAGGAGGTGACAGTGATATAGAATCATCTCTAGTGAAATACTCGAATGATTTATGACTGGTCTTTTTATGAGATGTTTTATGTAACAGGGAGGTGACAGTGATATAGAATCATCTCTAGTGAAATACTCGAATGATTTATGACTGGTCTTTTTATGAGATGTTTTATGTAACAGGGAGGTGACAGTGATATAGAATCATCTCTAGTGAAATACTCGAATGATTTATGACTTGTTTTATGTGGGATGTTTTATGTAACTAGGATACGACAGTGGTACAGGATCAGCCCTAGTGAAGTACTTAGATGATTTAGGACCTGTTGCACATACAATGTAGAATGTTTTATGTAACTAGATGCGACAATGGCATTGGCTCAGCTCTAATGAAGTATTTGGGTTATTTAGGACTGGTTTTATGTGTTATGTTTTATGTAACTAGGATGTGACAGTGGTATAGGATCAGCCCTAGTGAAGTATTTGGATGATAAAGGACTGACTGTATTTGCCGGGTGTCTAAATGTTAATAGTGAACGTGTGGTTGAACTAAAGCGGTGCTGTTCCAACAGGTACATACACCTATTGATCATTATTGCTAATTAATGTGAAATTTTATATAGAATAGCTACTTTGTTTCTATTTATTTAACTACTTTTTATTTTATATTTTTTATTTAATTTTCTGAACCAAATGCAGGTCTAGAAACTCATTCTGATTAGAACTGTAGCAGATTTTAAATTAATCAATTAAAAAGTAATTTTTTCTAAAGGGTCACCAATGTAGATGGGAGACTAAGTAAAGAAAATCTAGTTAAAGCCTATGATGTTATAAAGTTATTATAAAGTTAATGATGTTAACCACTGCTCTCGAGACATTATTGAGACATGCTATTGAGACATGCTATTGAGACACGCTATTGAGACACGCTATTGAGACACGCTATTGAGACACGCTATTGAGACACGCTATTGAGACACGCTATTGAGTCACGCTATTGAGACACGCTATTGAGACACGCTATGGAGACACGCTATTGAGACACGCTATTGAGACACGCTATTGAGACACGCTATTGAGACACGCTATTGAGACACGCTATTGAGACACGCTATTGAGACACGCTATTGAGACACGCTATTGAGACACGCTATTGAGACACGCTATTGAGGGAAAAGAGAAGAGACAATCGACTATTTATTGGCTGAAGTTGATTATTTGAGACTTGGTTATTTATTGACAGAAAGTTTCTAAATGTGAAATAGATGCTTGAAATAATTCATTACTTGTAATCTTTTATTCAAAAGATATTAATAATAATAATATCTTTTATTCATTATTCTCATTTTTAATTTATCTCTAATACGTATCTTTTATGCATATTATTATTATTTTGTATTTCTGATTGTAATATTTCAATAAACCTCTGTAGATAATTCTATTCGTATTATTTAGTTTTAACGATTGCACTGTGTTCGCGTCTATCATATCTGTAGTGATATGTGCTGCGGGGACGTCCCTGACGTCATTCTTGGATGAGGAAACGAACGTTAAACCTTTATTATTATTATTATTATTATTTATATCTCAGACTCGTGACTCTACAGATGGACGTGACTAGCGAGCATGAGATAGCACAGGCCTATCACGTGATCTCTGAGGCTGTGAGCGAGACAGGTTTGTCTTCAGCCTCCTGTCTACCCTAGCCCTACCTCTTATCATCTTCAGTTGATGAAACTGATGTTAAATTTCTTAAACTTGTTAAGCTAGAGCCTACTGCATACTGTCGTTGGGCTTGCCATTTTGATTGGTAGAATAGCGAAGCAGCTGTCAAAATTATAAATAATTGATTTGTGCTCCTTAATAAATTAATAATAACTTGTAGAAATTGTGAACATTACTAAGTATTTCCGAATGAAAGGAACACATGTACTTTGAGTATCACATCTCTCTTAGTGCACTGCCTACTGGCAGGTCCATGGTACATAACGCCTCCACTCTTCTCTGTCTTCCACCTTCCTCTTCATTTCCACTTATGAGTGGGTCTTTAAATCATCTAATATACCTAATCTCGGCCTGCCCCTGCCTCTTTTTCCTTCCATTCTACCTTCTATGACCTCTTTTAATAGACATTCCCCCCTTAGAATGTGTGCTATCCATCTCTTCTTCCTATTTCTTAATACATTTATCAACTGTCTATCTGTGCCAACTCTCTCCAGAGCATCGCATAATTTCACAAATAATTGCTAGTCTATTTCTGTTACTATTTATTTAATTATGATTGATATCAGTGCTCTAGTTATACTATCTCACTCTCTCTATCTCACAGATCTCTGGACTGTTATCTAGTTATACTATCTCTCTATCTCTATCTCACAGATCTCTGGACTATTATCTAGTTATACTATCTCACTCTCTCTATCTCTCAGGTCTTTGGGGTCTCATCAACAACGCGGGTGTCTGCTACCTGGCTGATCTTGAACTCACCTCTGACGTCATACTACGCCGCACTCTCGACGTCAACCTGCACGGCACCGCGCGGTGCTCGCGCGTTTTTCTGCCGCTGCTGCGTCGCAGCGCCGGACGCGTGATCAACGTATCTAGTCTGACTGGGCGTGTGGGCATGCTGAGCACGGGAGCCTATGGGGTCAGTAAGGCTGCGGTGGAGATGTACAGTGAAGTGCTGAGGCTGGAAATGAGGAGATTTAGTATAGATGTCTCCGTGCTGCGACTGGGTGGGTTCAGAACAGGTCAGTGAGCCAGTCAGTCAGTGCAAGTGTGACGTGATGTTAATTAATCTATTATATTAGTGTATGCAAAAAAAGCTAATGTTTTTTTTCGTTTGGTATCGTTTATTTGTTCATCGTAGCACAGATTATACAAACAATAGGAGCGTTTATGTAGTTAGATAAACAAATAATACAAAAGAGGCTATCATAAAAGAGCTATAGTCCATTTTAACGTCAGTTTCCTCACTCGAAAGCTATGTCAGTGACGGGCGAGCCCAGGATTTGAACCCTGCACATTCTGATCCGCGGTCGAATATCTAACCGACATGGCCACTGGCTCCAGTCAGACGTGTTAGGAAAGAATAAAGAATAGGAAAGAAGGAAAAGAGGAAGACCTAGGAGCACTTTGTTCAACATGATCAACAGAGTTATGAGAGCATTGAACATTTCATCTGAAGAAGTCTTGAGGATTGCTGATGATAGGAACTAATGAGGAATATTGCCGCCCTATGTTCTGTACAGAACTCAAGAAACTGATGATGATGACTTGACGTGTTATTAACAACTGGATGTTTAATTGACGTCCCTGACATCATCCTTGTATTAGGAAACGAATGTTAAACCTTTATTATTATTATTATTACTAATCAATTTATTAATGTATATGACGTGCTATTAACAACAGGACTTATAAGCAATCAATTAGTACATGGTGACGTGATATAAATCACAGGACGCTTAATCAATTAAATGAATGGATATGTTGCGTTGTTCTCGATGAAAATTAAAAAATCTAAAGGGCATTTAAATTTAAAAATAAAATTTAATAATAAAAATCAAATCTAATACCGTACCTTTTTGTAGCCTTTAGTGCAAAGTTTTAATCTGTGATTAAGACTGCTATCGATATGCTAGTAGTTTAGAAGTGATTTTTAGAATAGCATTTTCAGAGCCTTGATTGTCATATAGTCGTACATACCAATTCATTTACAAACTGTTTTAACTTAACAACTGTGGACAGACTCTTTAATTGGCTTACGGCTTCATCCAAGAATCGAGTGAAGCAGGACCACTGTATAGTAAAAGTATCTAACTATCATATTACACACGGATGTTAACTTAACAGCCGTGTACATTCTCTTTAATTGATTTACGGCTTCACCAAAGAATATGAGTGAAGCCGTACCATTGTAAATATATACAGACACTTTAATCACAATCGATGTAAATGTAGATATGTAGATAAAGCCCTTTAATCATATTAAAAGGGGGTTGCATGACAGCAGGGGTTATGCCTGTTGTAGGGTATATAAGGACTGTGTGTTCATATACCCATCAGTTGTTGAGATTCGAATAAAGTGCTCTATCATACGTATCTTGCGTTTTGGATTTACTCGCTGACTTAGGAATTCGTACAACATTACATTGATCACTTAGCATTCCTTAAAGTTTTATAAAGTTATGTATTTATTCTGTATTTTCCAGGTTCGATGGACTCCTCCACTCTAAACACTCGACATCTGGAGATCTGGAACTCTCTAGAACCCCACACTCGCTCATACTACGGTGTCGATTACTTATCACGCATCTACAAAAACTTTTCCGCGCACGTTTCGTCATTCCCTGAGGACCTGGCACCAGTCTGCGAGGCTGCGGGGGAGGCTCTTCTGTCCCGCTCCCCTAGGGCTCGCTACAACGTGGGGCAGGGCACCAGTGTAGTGCTCGCTCTGTATAGTCTGCTGCCTCTGCCGCTGAGAGATAGACTGGTGCTGGCCTGCAGTGTGGCAGCTGTCACTGATATACAGCCTCAGGGGTTCTCTAGCAAGAGTTAGGTCTGATTTCTCTTCCCACGATGATGATGATGTGAGGATTATATCATGAAAGTGTCTCTTGGGAGGAGTTTTATGTGATGATGACAGAGCATTTAGTGATTGTGTTGTAATGACATCGTTATTACAGTATTGTTACATAGCAGAGCATTTAGTGTATTTGTATATAAAAAAGATGCTATATGTTATATTATTATAACATCATTATAATAATATAGGTGTACCCATAACTGAAATTTTAGTAATTTTGTTACAACAACACCATTATAATAGCATTGTTATATTAGCAGAGCATTTAGTTTTTTTTACATTGACACCTTTATAATAATATAGGGTTATATATATTTTCATAATTTTGATACTATAACACCATTTTAGTAACAACATTTAATCCAAACAATAGATTTTGTCATATGTCGGATCTTGATTAAACAGACGCAACAGGGGTTTAGATTTTTTGGGCGGCGCAATTTAGTTGACGGTTGCTCACTTAAACATTGAGTGTAGGAGGATTATCGATTGTAAATCTTTTCCATTACCACAATGTAGCCTCTCGCGCAGGTGTTTTGTTCAATGCTCGGATATATTTTTTTCTTTGTATTATACTTTCATCTGCATGACCAGTTTGATGTTTAACTTTTACTGAACGTTTTAAGAACTCCTGCACTGGTTAGATAACCGAATGGATTGCAAGCTTGTTTTGAGAAGCAGTAGGTCACCGGTTCAAATCACAACCAGACCGTCTCCGACAGTTCCCTCGTTATACAGAAACAGACGTTAAACTTAAGTTTTTTAAAAGAATAAAAGATCAACAATTTGAAACTACAAATACGATCTGTGGAATGGATGTTATGAAATTCACAAGAGATATTAATTTAGTCATCATTTGCAGCATACAACAAAAATTATGTGCAGATATATCTACTGAATGGTCTATTTAGAAATGCCCTATCTAACTAGCCTAACAGGTATATAATATCTTAAAACAGCTAGAGACTCATTGGCAATTGATATAATCTTTCATATTCATCATAATATTCATCCTGTGATGCATTTTTTTTCTTAATATGTAAAATGAATATATCTTACTGTGTAATGTTCATATGTATTGTGTGTGACAGATGTGTATATAATTGAATCAACATTCTATTGTTCATGTAATTTGCACTATATAAAAGGTCATGTATTGACAATAGAAATATCAGTCTAGTATATATTATATAATTCAATCCCTCCCAAAGAGTTCTCTGCTATTTATATTACACCTACAGATCCTTCTACAACTGGCGAGTTTGAGGATGTAGACTTTAAAATGGCCGGACCTTCAGTCTCATTTCCTTATTACAAGAAAAGCGTTGATTGTATTCGTTACAACTGGTCTAATATAATTAAGACGAACCTAAAAATACGAAGCGCACATTCAGAAAGAAGAGTAAACAAAGAACTAGTAGAAACAAACAGTATATGACTTTAATTCGACATTTATTTACAAATTTCACAAATGAAATTCTGCAGATAAAGCACACGTCTACAACTGTCTTGAAAACTACACTTCTTCTTATGCTAAACGTTCACTAACTGTTAAAATCATTCCCTAGTTACATGATGAAAATCAAACTGATAAAAACTTGACGAAATTGTAAATCAATGATTACTAAAAACAAATAACTATATTACAAAGCAGCAACCAGAGTTATTGAAGTCCATAGAGAAGAGATGCTGGTCTAACTACACCCTGGTCTATTTAGTCAATAGAGTACAGATGCTGGTCTAACAACACCCTGGGCTAGATCTTCTCTAATCTGCCACCTCAACGTCTTGCGTTGTTTGTCTGTAGGCACAACGTATGAGTTAGGCTTGTAGTTCCGCTGCCTCTGTAAAACAATAATAGAAAACAATATGATTTAGTGATTGTGTTGTAATAACACCATTATAATAGAAGGAAAAAGTCTCAAATAGGGGATTGGCTGGTGGTGGTGTAGGACAGGGAGGATTTGTGTCAGTCTCTTTGTATCCCGACCCTGGTTAATCTGGGATTCAAGGGAAGATGATGATACTAGTATTGTTATTTTAGCGGAGCATTTAGTTCATTCTATAGCAACACCGTTATAATAATAAACGTGTAGTTATAACTTAAATGTTAGTAAATTTGTTACTATAACGCTATTATAATAACAGTATTTAATCCAAACAATATATTTTGTCATATGTCAGATTTTTGTTTAAATACACGAAACAGCGGTTTAGTTATAAGGGCCTATCAGACTAAATACTTAAGGGCGTATCAGTTTAATACTCTATTATACGCTATGTATACGTTAGACATTACACTTTATCCTGTTTTAGATAAAATAACACAGCAGACTATCTAAATTACATAGACATTACACGCTATCTTGTTCAGACATCAGAGACAAACCTTTTCTACGACAGGATCGTGGTAGACCATGCGTTCTCTGACGGCCCAGCGCAGATCTTTGTGAGCTTTCTCTCCGGGAGCCCTCTGACTCTGCCAGGCTGCCTGGTACCTCTGATAGCTAGAGACCGGGTCACTGCGGGCCCAACCACGAGAGTGTGGCTCTGTGGACATGCTGTGTACTACAGCTATCAACCAATCAATCAATCAATCAATCAATTACTAAAATAATTAATCAATATATTGCTCAATAAATCAATCAATCATCATCATAATCAGCCTCCATTGAATCCCAGTTTAACTAGGGTCGGGATACTAATAGACTGTCTCAAACCCTCTCTGTATAAGTTGACAGAGTATTTAGTAAAGTTGTACAGTAATGTAGAATGGAAGGGAAAAGAGGCAGGGGCAGGCCGAGATAAGGTATGTTAGATGATTTAAAGATCCACTCACATGTGGAAATGAAGAGGAAAGCGGAAGACAGAGAAGAGTGTAGGCGTTATATACCATGGACCTGCCAGTAGGCAGTGCACTGAGAGAGAGAGAAAGAGATAGAGTACAGTAACTCACAAGCTCTGGACTGACAACTTCTTACTGACTCAGCTCTTGACTGTGGTCTACCCTCACCCGCTGAGTCTCTCACACCAGAACTCTACACAATTACACCCACAATACATAAGACCTCACAGAACTCTACATAATTACACCCACAATACATAAGACCTCACAGAACTCTACATAATTACACCCACAATACATAAGACCTCACAGAACTCTGCACAATTACACTCACAATACATAGGACCTCTCAGAATTACACCCACAATACATAAGCCCTCACAGAACTCTACACAATACATAGGATCTCGCTTGGCAGCGAATGGATGAACATACATAACGTCTAGATCAGGACTGAGTGATTGGATAAGAAGAGAGGTTCAAGTCCTAGATTGGTCTAGGAGTACACCGCAGAACTCACTGAACTGTTATCAAAAGGTACGATTTTACACTCCACAGCTAATTTTATAAATTTATTCAATGAAAAGTTAATCTGACTAAAGGCAAAAAATTTAAAATTCACCAAATACGGCTGCACCGAATACGGCTGCACCGAATACGGCTGCACCTAATACGGAACTCTGAAGCACCGAGTAGTGAAGATGGCGCTCTCACTAACCGTTGTTATGATGATGAGCACATTTAATATCATCATCAGTTCCTTGAGTTCTGTACAGAACATAGGGCGGCAACATTCCTCCATTCGTTTCTATCATCAGCAATCTTCACAGCGTCTTCCCATGAAATGTTCACTGCTTTCAAATCCTGTTGATCGTATTTAGCCAAGTACTTCTAGGTCTTCCTCGTTCCTTTTTCCTTGAGTTGGCTTCCAGTTAACTGCAGTCTTTTCGTATCTATCCTCAGGCATTCTCAGTAAATGACCTAAGAACCTCAACCTTCTCGCAGAAACTATATCATCTAATTTTCTTTGTCCACTGCTTTCGAGTACTGTTTAATATCTAATTAATATTTAATTTTGTTCTATTATAATTATCTAATTGACGTAACATATATTTTTATTGTCTCATAAATGGAATGTACTGAGACTCTAGAATCAGAAACCTTGGATCTCGCTGGTTCCCCGCTCATTGAATCAGGCCTATAAACGGCAGTACGTCTCCCTGCCCCACTTGAGTGTTGCCGTGGTGACGCAGCTGACTCCCTGCTCCTGCTATCATCATCATTTAGTACCCTGGTTGACAGTGCGTTTAGTCTATCTTCTATATAAGATAAGTCATCTGAAATACACAATATTTGATTAGAATAGTAATCATACAGATAATATGCACACATATTAGTAAAATGCCTCATTTATTGTCACAGGAACAAAGTGTGATGCATCCAGTTTGTATGTAGGATTCAGAAGCACATAGTAAAGAACTTATAAACATCAGTTTACTCTTTCTAAAACTTTCCAAGAAAATGAAATCATCAGGCCGTACTTCATGCAGTACACACAAAACAGAATTTTTTTTCTAAAAGCCCATACATTTCCAAAATTCACTGCCATCTTAAAGAGGAAAATATAAAATTTTAAAAAAATATTTGCCTAACTACAATGCAGTGATGCAACGTACCGGCTTCACTTGCAGTCGTAGATTCGGAGACTTCCACCAAACCATCTCTGCCCCTACGTAGAACCTTTCTCTTAACGGGTCTCTTGCTGGACCTAGGGGCTCGTCCAGCGTTTAGTCTGCTACCTGCCCCTAACGGGACGGTGGTAGCTGCAGTGCTGCCAGGTCTCAAGTGATGAGAAGTGTCAGAAGTGTTACCACGACCAGAAGACTCTCGTGGTGATCTTACGTAATGATCATGTGACGGAATGAACCGCTCTGATTGGTCAGTCCAATAGTTAGCCTCCGTGTCTTCGGTTCTATCGTCTATCTCACTGCTTCTCTCACTGTGTATCAGTGCATCTAGATCTACAAGTATGTGTCAGTATGTGTAACTATGTGTCAGTATGCGTAGGACAATTGAATATTAAAAAGTCACTTAAAAGACAGAAATAAATACAGCTTAAAGTAGGACAACAAAAAATCATCTTCCACTGAATCCCAATTTAACTAGGGTCAGGATAAAGTATGACAACTAATAACACTTGAATTGATAAAAGTCATTTTCTCATTTTTCATTAACTTATTTCTAACTTCAACTTTAGAGATTTGAAATCAATTGATGATAACCATTTTATATATCAGGGTGAAACAAGTGCAAACAGGTTACGTGCTAAGAAATTTTAAATGACAGATTTAGGCTAAACCCACGAGAGGCTAAACGTGAGATCTATGAGAGAATGTTAAATCAATGCTAGAACAATTAACGTTAGACTTAAATACTAATACAGAGCTTGCTTCATCACTGACATTACTCTAAGATACGAAATTGATGTTAAACTAAGAACTAGCTTTAATGTATCTCAAGCACATAAACGCATTCTGTATCAACATCTGATGAACATAACTCGGACAGCCCAAGTGTAGTAAACTACTGCACAATTTAATACTTGAGTAGTCAAGAATTACTGAGCCACTGAGCATGCTTCTTGAATATTTTCTGAAGGTTCAGATTATATGGCATAATAACGATAAAGGTCAGAGGGAGGGGTCTATCATTTCAAAGTTACTTAAAATTAAAATAATTACCATCTACCGATTTGAGAGCACGGCAAGTGCTTTTACGCTTTAAATCAAAATAAATATAAAAATTTAAATCTTTAAAGCACCTACCTCTACGAAATTCAACAAGTCTGCTTGAAGGCACATTGATATATCCGAGCTTTCGTAGCTCTTCCCTTATTTCGTCATCCGTAAAATCAAAATCCATCCTCGGTGATTGTACTGATGCTATATAGCTTGCACTATAATTAAATCATTAGAGTTCAAGTTAATTACAAACTTGACTAAAGTTCTATTTAATCACTGACAATATATCACTTATTAGTATTAATTAAGAATGGCTAATTATTTAGCATGCTAATTACTTAAAATGACTAACATGCGCATCAGATTATTGATCTTTATATTTGCAAAGATGGGATGAAAGAAAGAATGTAAGGGAAAAGGTTAGAGGTAGACCGACACAAGGGATGATAGACAATTCAATAATAATTTCGCATACAGATATGACTGAGGAGCACTAAATAGATTGTACAAGTTATTGCCAAGGACCTGACATATAACTGCAGTTAGGCAGTACACTGAGAGAAAGAGAGAGAGAGAGATTTTCAAGGTTTAAATAACATAGATTATTTAATACGATTAATGAAGAAATATTAAATATTTAATTTAATATTTAATATTTCTTGTTAATCTGTTATCTAGTTATTTTGTTGAACAATCAATTTACAGTTTTGACCGTTATTTTACCGTTATAGTTGATTCTGTTGCAGTTATTTTATACTGCTTTTACTGTTTAAATTGTTAAAGTTATAGTGTTTACGTTTTGATTGTTAGTTAATTTTGTGTATTTGTATCTTTTTATGTAATTTGTGTATAACTATATTGTAATTATATTTTACTTTCTGTATTGTTTATAATTACTTATTAGTCAGTTTTGTAAGCATGTTTCGATCGAGAATTCCTGTTAATTCTCTTCAAGGCAATATTTCTCTTTGCTCTCTTAACATTCGATCCCTCTAACTCAGACCATATCATTGCTTTGCATGATTTGGCTGAGACTCACCAGTTTGACTGTTTTTCCATCAGTGAAACTTGGCTATCCTCTATAACCACTCCTTCTGATCGTGACTCTAGGATATCTGGTGCTAAGGGTGGTGGAGTTGCTCTCCTGCTAAGGAAGCCCTTTATCCTTCTTAGCAATGACTGTCATAAATTTTCTTCATTTGAAGCAATTTCAGTCACTGGTAAATTTGGAACATGTACTCTGCATGTTGTTACAGTGTATCGACCACCATCTTCCTCCACCTATGCCAAACCTTTCTCTCTCTTTTTATCGGAGTTTTCTGCCCTACTCTCCTTCCTTACAACTTCTAAATCAGACTTTGTGATTACTGGTGACCTCAATATTCACCTTGATAATCCTCTTGATCCTTTAACTCAGCAGTTTAATACTTTGCTGTCCTCTTGTAATGTTGTTCAACATGTGAATGTTGCTACACATATTGACCATCATACACTTAATGTTGTTATTACACCAAGATAATAGACTCTCTGCTATTGATCCTTTAAGTGTTAATATGTTATCTCACTCACCGTCTGACCATTTTCCTGTTGTATTTACTTATAATCATGTTAAGCCAGATACTATTAAAAATTCACCTACTCTTTCATTTAGGGTGTATTAATAATATTGATCTTGATCTCTTTTATTCTGATCTTGAAAACTCAACTTTGATCAAGTCTCCTTCTAATGATCTTGATGAATTAGTAAAACAGTATAACACTACTCTTTCATCTCTACTTGATAAGCATGCACCTCTAACTACCAAGAAGCTTAAGAAATCTAACCCTTGGTACACCTCTGATCTGAGAAAGCTAAAGGCTGCATGCTGTAGAGCTGAAAGAAAGTGGTGTCATACCCATTCCGATTTTTGGAAAACTGTTTCTATTTTGCAACACAAGATTTATCGTACTGCTATTGCTAATGCTAAGAAAGAGTACTACTCCTCTTTGGTCAGTAAGGCTGTGAATGTCAAGAGATTATGGAAAACTGTTAATGATCTTTTACATAGATCTATTTCTCCTTCTCTTCCTTCTATTCCTGTTGTGTCACTTCCTCAACAATTTTCCAGTTACTTTAGTGATAAGATAAGCAATCTTAGAGCATCTATCTCTCCAGCTCCTAACACTACTCCTCATACTCCAGTACAGACTCATTCCAAAGATGAGCTTTCTAATTTCACTCCAGTTACAACTGAAGAGATTACTAATTTAGTTTTAGACTCTCCAGCCAAACATTGTGACTTGGACCCTATCCCAACCTCTCTTTTAAAGAAGTGTATTCACATACTTGCTCCTGTATTAACAATGATTGTTAATCTCTCTCTTTCTCTCTACTGGCATATTTCCTCGCGCTTTTAAGTGTGCAGTTATTACTCCATTGCTTCAATAATATCATATAATATAATAATATAATATAATATAATATAATTATAATAATATAATATAATATAATAATATAGTATAAGCATCAAGCTGCTTATACTAAGCATCGTTCAACTGAAATGGTGCTTCTATCTGTGTGCAATTCTATTGTTAATGCCAAGTGCACACAACGCTTAACTGGATTATGTATGCTTGATCTTTCGGCCGCTTTTGATACCATGGATCACAATATTCTTCTGGAACGTCTTTCTTCCTAGTTCGGAATTCATGGAACTGTTCTTGATTGGTTTTCCTCCTATCTGACGGATCGTTCTTTTAGTGTGAAAGTGATGGAGTACGTCTCTTCACCTTCCCACTTAAAGTATGGTGTACCTCAAGGCTCCGTTCTTGGTCCTATCCTCTTCAACCTATATACAACACCCTTAAGCTCACTGATCTCTTCTCATTCTATTGATCATGAACTGTATGCTGATGACACTCAAATGTACACTTGTTTCACCCCTAACTCTTACTCTGATGCTGAAGCCCTCCTGCAACAAAGTTTTCAGTCTATATCTTCTTGGATGTCTGCTAATTTTTTGGCACTTAATCCATCTAAGACTGAATTCTTGTTGGTTGGGACACCTCAACAGCTTCTGAAGCTGAATGGGAAAACTCTTACATTATCTTCGGATATTACAATAACACCTGTTTCTTCTGTAAGAAATCTCGGTGTCATCCTTGATAAACACCTAACCTTCCACGAACACATAACTAAAACTTCACAAACATGTTTCTTTCATATCCGAGATCTTCGTCGAATACGTCCATATTTGTCACGTGAGACAGCTGCTACAATTGGTGCTGCTATTGTGCAATCGAAATTGGACTACTGCAACTCCCTGTTTTTAAATCTCCCTGGCTGTGAGATTGATCGATTGCAGTTTGTTCAGAATTCTCTTGCGCGAGCAATTTTTTGTAGTTCCAAGTATTCACATGTTACGCCCATTTTAAAGTCTTTGCACTGGCTAAAGATTAAAGAGCGAATCAGTTACAAAACAGCTTCGTTAACCCATAAGTCCATCACCATCCCTGGACAACCTTGTATGTCTCACTTGATTAAAGTGATGCAACCTGCTGTTACTCGGTCTTCTAAATTAATTACTCTTGTGAGACCTAGCTTACCTTCGCGCTCTAAGCTATCTAATCGTTCTTTCCAGCATGCTGCACCGCAGATCTGGAATTCTCTGCCATCCAATCTTAGGAAATCTTCATTTGAAGCACATCGGCCTTTGCTTACCTTTGATCAGTTCCATAGGCAGTTGAAGACCTATCTTTTCCATCTCTCATTTCCATCCGGTGTACATGAGCAGCGACCTGCGCCTAAACCTCCTTTTCTTTAATACCATGTACTTTGGACTGATTATCTGGATTTTGGAATTTGCATCATTTTGGACCATCTATTTGCTCGCCGGCTTGATTTTGTCTCAATAGTGCTCGATGTTGTCATTGATGACAGTAGCACTCTAATTGTTGTTATTATTTAATTTAAATCAAAGTTATAAACAACTACATGTCAAAACATGTTTAGAAAAAGTAAACGACGAATATTCACAAATGAATAGCTTATGAAAAACTTTATTTAAAAAGACAATTACATGCTACAATAACAAAGTGTACTAAATTTGACTTCATTTGATAGTATGCAGGCTAAAATTTAGGTCAAAACTTCTATATGTCTCCAGTATTCACGAATTTTAAAAACTTTACTTCAAAACAAAAAGTTGGATTTTCCTTTCGGGGAAATCACCTTAGGAAGAAGTCTACTCTAACAAACCAAAATTTGCTTCATCTAACAACAACAACAACAACAACAACAATACCAATTAGAGTCTACTGTTGTCAATGACAGCATTCAGCACTATTGAAACATATACAAACCGACGAGCAAAAATAAGCTTCAAAACCAAAGATCTTTAAAATAAAGTTTTTCTTTATTCTATGTTCAAAACGGTTCAAATTCCAAAATCCTAAAAATCTGTCCAAAGATAACAAATAACTACAAGTATAACAAAAACTACATGTATAACACTCTTTAGAGTGAAACGATCAACTATATTGATATCTAACACTTTTAATACCACATGTTAAATCCGTTAAGCAACTTATTCCATTTTCTGTGTAACCAGTCTTGTGAATATTCGAGATTCTAAACTCGATCAGCGCGGCCGGGAATCGAACCGACGAGGGTTCAATTCACCTCAGGATCTGTCATTTAAAATGTCATGTGACAACATCCAGCACTGTGATATATATGAAGCCGAAGTCATGCCGACGACTTAAGTATAAAAAAGCCGTCCTTAAACAGTGCAAAATATCCAGAAAGCCAGTCCAATGAGAGTAATAATTTAATTATTTCCTAATTAATAATAATAATAATTATAGCCTAATAGTTGCGCATCTATATTAAAATTATTAATAGTTAATAATAATAATTATAACCTAATAGTTGCGCATCTATATTAAAATTACTAATAATTAACGTATATCGAGAGATCAAAGCTAGCTTCAAGCTATAAGCTATATAATCGTTCTTTCCAGAAAGCTGCACCGCAGATCTGGAATTTTCTCTCATCCACCCATTGCAAGTTTTTTCAATCACATATTGGCCTTTTCTTTTCTATGGGCCTAAGAATTTCCATATATAGGTTCGTGTAGTTCAAGGACTCTCTTTTCCATTTTTCTTAATTTTTCATCCAGTGTCCACGATCGAGTTGCGATGAGCAAGTAAACTTCCTTGTACTTTTGTAATACATTATCATTGCCTTAGTAATGCACTCACATGACCTTAGTTATGCACTTAGACCTACATGACAATTATAATACACTTACATGTACATGTACATGACGTTAGTAACGCACTTACAGGACCTTAGCAACGCACTTCCATGACCTTAGTAACGCACTTATATGACCTTTTAGTAGTGCACATCGATGACACCTGTGACTCAAAATAATGAGTGGAAACAGGTTGTATCAACAATTTAAAGACTTTGACGTAATTATTGATGGAGTTTCGAATTATAGCTTCACTAATAATTGCAGTACAACAACATCGAATTCTACTTGACAGTCAATACGTACAAATAACATCAGCAAAAGCAATATATCATGACGACATTAAATTTACGAGTTCATCGTCCGTAACAACATCGAATATCTAGGCTATCGTAGTTGCCTTCTAAAGTATATCAGATGCTAAATAATGGACCAGCCATCATAATCTTAATGTATTATTTTTGCAATATCCATTCTAACATCATCATCATCATCATCGTCATAATCGCCTTCCAATGAATATCAGATAGTATAGCCTAACCAAGGTCCGGGATAGGATTTTGATTCCATCATAGATACAAAATTAATATATATTAAATCATGCATAATACACTACATTCTGACTGTTTAAATTTCTATTCCTATAGTTACAAATGGTGCAGATGTGATTTCCTTATACTTAAATTCCATAATTTAGATTCTGACAGATTTTTGGATTTTGGAATTTGCACAATTTCTCTTGACCATATGATGCTCGTCGGCTTTAATTTGTCTCAATAGTGCTCGATGTTGTCATTGATGACAGTAGCTGTCTAATTAATTATTGTTGCTATGGTCATCTATGATATGAGTGCATAGTTTGCTAATGTCTTGGACTTCAGCTAATTTTGCTTCTTACGCATTGATAAAGCATAAGCGATGTATTGTAAAAAACACACATAGTTCGTATTTGTGATCATATATCCAACACTATGAATTTAATCATTTCTAGCTGATACGGGATTTGAACCCGGGCCTCACGATTTCAAATCACAAGTTCCACCAATGCGCCACACGGCGACAACGCTACTTTGTGAAGACCTGCACCTCACACAGGGTCAGGTAGTTAGGGACAGGCAGTTGGACGAAGAGGAACCTCCCGGCCTGGGTCCCGGGCCTACAGATCACCGTGACCGTGGAGGCAGCGGGAGGGAAGCAGGGATAGAGGGCGCACAGAGTGGTGTTGACTGGACCACTGCCACTGACTGTAGCGTTGGTGAGACCTATAGAGAAGTTACTCAGTCTCTCCGCTGAAATTATCAATATAAATTAACAAATTAGCAGTATAAATTAACAAATTAGCAGTATAAATTAACGATATAAATTAACAACATAAATTAACAATATTCATGTAATTAGATTAGATTAGAGTATTATGCGCGGTAGTCGAGATATTAATGACATAACATCCATTATAAGCATATTAGGTACAGAAATGCTGAAGTGCACAATTGCAGTGAAATACACACCACTCAATACAATTCACGTAGAAATCGATATGATGGATACATTGCCCGCACTGAATTAATGGAAACTTTTCCACAAAAGAAGTTGTTGACCATGGACGCCGATAGTGGGATGATATTGAACAAAAATGCAATCCTAAAGAACGTAGAAGACCATTGGACGGGAAGGGGTTCCCAGGTGCGGACTCTGCCTATAGGTGAAATCCTCCTATACATGTAGAGATTTCTGTAAATGAATTATTTCATAAACTCGGCTTCCGGAACCCTTTGCCACCTCCTTAGAGTTTTAACATCTCTTATTTTCAAACCACATAAATCTTGAACTCACCAAGAGCGATGGATTAGAATTAGGAGAGGACTGATTAGATGACGCTACGCCAAAATCAAAGACAAAAATTAAATTTCTAATAATTGATAACGTGTTTTAATGGATTTATTTTAATGAATAGAGTTTCGTGGAGAAACATCATAGAGAAATCTTTGGCTGAAACTAGCCCCAGGATGATCACATAACATGACATTTTAATGGACTGCAATATTATTTTAGAAAATGATATAAAATAATTTAATTATTATAGATCCAACCGAACTGATCTCTAGTCGTGATCTTGACCCTGTCAATCATCAAGGCTCCGCCCAGATCGACGGCCCACCAGCTAGCCACGCCCTGTTGTAAGCCAGTGTGACTGCAGGAGGCGGAGCTAAAGAGATTTGGGTCACTGATCCCATCCACTGCATACCACGCCTCAAACCCGTCTAGTGTTGAGCTCTGGGTGGCCGGCCGGTTCAGTGCTCTGTTAGCGGAGACAATGGCTGAAAAACCAATCAATAGATCAGTTAGTAAATTAATTAAATGTTCAGTTAATTAATGAATCAAATGATTAATCAATCCGTCATTATTTTAGTTAGTGAGTGAGTGAGTCAATCAATCAATCAATTAATGAATCAATAAATAAGCCAGTCAATCAACAATCAATCAAACAATCAATCAAT
Source organism: Enchytraeus crypticus (assembly GCA_905160935.1). Classification (NCBI taxonomy): domain Eukaryota; kingdom Metazoa; phylum Annelida; class Clitellata; order Enchytraeida; family Enchytraeidae; genus Enchytraeus; species Enchytraeus crypticus. The sequence continues at coordinate 1,386,715 of CAJHZI010000438.1, read as the reverse complement.
CAATCAATCAAGCAAGCAATCAATCAATTAATTAATCAATCAAACATACAATCAATCAATCAATAACTCGATCAATAAATCAATCGAACAAACAAACAAACAATAAATCAATCAGTAATCAATCAATCAATTAACTAATAAATCGATCAGTCTATCGTTGGATCTTCTAATCAAGTGGTGCTCTTGTTATCGGTTATTCCTCGTTTAGACTGTAAAGCATGTTGTTTTAAATCAGAAATTTAGTCTTTCAGTGTCACGATCGAGGTGGGCTTACTAGAGACAATCTTCCCTCATTTCAGTCAAATCCATTTGAACATACGGAATTATATTCTTAGTATTTACTTTAATATTATATTAAAAATAATGTAATTTGTTGTTAAAGCAAAGCTCAAGGATTGACGATACTCGGAAGTTGAGAAGGCTTCGAGCATCTATTTGATGAGCTATTTAGTATCAAGAACGATATTAACATCTAAGAGGTCATGAGTGGCACACCATTACCTCTCCAGCTCGAAGGGTTAGGCAACTGATAGAAAATAGTGTTCTGATAGCAGCAATAATACTAGAGAACAGGCAAAGGTGGAATAGTCTACTCACTTTTTCCATTGCAATTCAAAATCTGAAAATAGAAAAATGCTGTAAATTAATTAATACAGGTGCTCTATAGCTTGTAGAACTGGTTGATTGTTGGCTTTGAATATTAACACTTTCTAATTGTGGTAAGACTATTTCGGAACATTCCAGTGACCCTAGCAAAAAGTTTTGTTAAGAGGAAATCTTTAAATTAGGCCTTTGTTATTAATCTACACTATGAGACTTCGTCCAGTAGCTGTTGAGGCCAGAAAAGTTATAAAAATTGTCCGTAATCGTAAGAGACGTTCAACGCTGGTATGCTGAACTTAGGATGCTAGATTAGCAATGCTTAATTTATTCGTAATGAAAATGTTTATGATGCATAACGACTTTGAATGGTCTCCGAGACTAATTTACAGCCTCTTTGATAGCTCTATTGATTCAGCTCACCCTGAACTCTAGATTACGAACTTCAATGCACTTGAGAATAATGCAGGAGTACTTATCAGTAACCCTAATTAAACCTAGTTAATTAACTGAATTAGCTATCCGTGTTGTGTCCGGGTTGTTTTAAGAATTGACCAAGCGCTGACTGCACGTGTCGTAGAAGGCGACTAAAGTACTGAGATCCATACCAACGTCTGAAAGCGTTTTTGTTTTGGTGAGCGCCTTGGCTCCAGAAATTGCTACAAAAAATTAAACGAATGAAAAATCTCAAATAGGGATTGATTGATGATATGATGTAGGACAGAGAGGATTTGAGACAATCTATTCGTATCCCGACCCTAATTACACTAGGGTTCAATGGAAGATGTTAATGAATTATCTTATTTAGCTAATTAACAGTAATGACGCTTATTTCATGCTATCAGCGACAGAGGGCAGAGTGTTAGAAGCTGGACGTAGATAGTGATATAGGTAGTGATAGTGATAGTGATAGTGATATAGGTACCTCCTGATAGTGGGCGCAATCATTCTCAGATGTCCAACAGTTCGGCAGATATCCAAACATCTCGCAGATTCTCTGACTGGCCCTATAGTTGAACCCCTGACATCTGAAGCTGAAGCCAAGCTCTTGTCCCTGCTGGCTACATAGCGCTGAGCATTCAGTCAATGACCTTGCTATCTGGGTCAAGGTCGGCTCGTCAGTGGCACACATATCCGAGCTCTGATTGGCTGACCGTCTCTCGAAAATCTGACCAGAATTTGTGTAGGTAGCTATAAGTAGGTCAATATATATATATGTATATATATATATATATATATATATATATATATATATATATATATATATTAATATGTATGAGTCATTCGCATCATGCTCAAAAGATTAACTTTTACCATCATCATCATCTTCTTCCCTTTAAACCCAGTTTAACTAGGGTCGGGAGACACCTGCTTCTCTACCAATCATTTCTTCTATATTATTGGTTCTTTGGATTTTCAATTTTGCACCCTTTTTGGACCTTCTTTTTGCTCACCGGTTTGGATTTGTCTCAATAGTGTTCGATATTCTCATGAGTGACAGTTTCACTCCAATTGCTATTATGCTATGTTATGTTGATTGACATTATTGACGGATATTGCTTCATACTTGGTCTGTATATTCAGAAACACCCCAGAATTTATTAGACCATTTTGCAGGACTTTGCAAATTCACGCTTCGTGCGGTAAAAGTTATAGGAAATCGCATCCCTACAGGAGCTTGATTCGATTAAGTAATTCTGCCATTTTGCACCACCGAAAATAAAGGCACAAACTTTAAACTACGGTGCAGTTGATTTTTGTGCACTGCATTTTGGTTGGTCTATACATGTATATGTACTAGTTAATAAAACGAACGAATTTTAAAGTTGCACACAGTGCAGTGTAGAGGGTTGCAAAACCCGTTTTTCGAATGTTCAAAATAAATAAATAAAAATGATCTCAGCATATTGCGTACAGCAGTCACAGGCATAGAAGCCTTCATGTACCACGTAAAATTTATTGCTGAAACACGAGAGAATGTATAAAAGTTAATTAAAAATTATGTATAGCATAGCTTCAATTGCTAGAATCTATGATCAAATAGCGTAAGACTTGCCTTTAACAACTTCAATCAACGATATTGAAAGAATCAGAAATGAATAGACTTTTAGGGCTACCATTATACCTGCAATCAATCAATCAATCAAATATTACTTAAAAAATCAATTCGACCAATCTATCAATCAATTAATCAATCAATCTACAATGTCTGTGTAGGCTAGAATTTATATGTTACTCAGCTTAATCAAATCTTATCAACTATTCTTGAATCTATGCCGTCACGAATGCCATCCATAATACCTCCTTTGTTTCCGGGTCATCTTAGAATAGAACAGTCGTAAACAGCAGCTACATTGGGAGGCGTCGAGGGGACAAAGCTAGAATTGAATAAGACAAAGAAACACAAGTTTAGAAGCCATTCTCCCATGCTAAAGGCTACACTACACTTTGGAAATCAAAATTTTGGAAAAATATTGTCTTAGCTAGCCATTATCAATCTGATTAGCTGCTCGATCCATTGCAACTCGAGCGTGAAAATATGGATTACGAGTGGAAATATGTACATTGGATCTACCATTTTCAAAAACCTTTTCGATAGAGAGAGAGAGAGAGAGAGAGATGGAGCGCGAGAGAGAAAGAGATAAGAGAGAGTGAAAGAGATAAGAGAGAGAGAGAGATAAGATAGAGGGTGAAGGATGGAGTTGGCTATATATGAGAGAGCATAATTATATACTAATGACACGAGAAATAACAATAAGCAGTCATGGTAGTGTTTTCCAGTGACACACACTCTCTCTCTCTCTCTCTTAGTGCATTGCCTACCGGCAGGTCTATGTCATATAACGCCTTCACTCTTCTCTGTCTTTCGCTTTACTCTTCAAGTCCACATATGCGTGGGTCTTTAAATCATCTAACATTCCTAATTTCGGCCTGCCATATGTTCCAGGGTCTTAAGTTTGTTTATTGTTCTGCGACACCTAAATGCATCATGCTTCAGGTAATTATCAGTTTGAACGGTATTTTAGATTGTAGAAAAATATTCTCAGCCAATTTTGTTCTGTTATTACGTTTAACTACAGAATTAAGATAGAGCTCAAATGTTCGATAAATTCAAAGTAAAAAGTAATAGTAACAAAGTTCCACTACACTAGAAACGATGAGTAATAATCTAGTTAAAATTTTAATTAATTAAATTAAAATTTTTTGTAGTTCGAGTAAAGCACTTAGATTAACCCAGTAGATTTCATCGATTTTATGTTTCCTAGTAAAAAAAAGTCTAATTATTTTTGCTAATACTTATTTGTCTTGATAAAACTTAAGGCATTAATTTACTAGCCTAGTTGTTGTCACTGAGGTACCATAATTGCTAGTACAAGTAAGGAATCGAACCTCAGTACCTTTGTAGATAGCCTATCTTTTTAATTGCTTGACTATATGTTCACAGATTTTTTTAATGTGTTCAAAAGAGCACAATTTTCAGTAAATATTAAATAACTTAAAAAAATGTGAATGTATTTCGGAGGCGAGAAGAATTGTTTGCAGGAAGACGTATAATTTAAGTATTCAAGCGGTTACCACAAGCAAAACGAAATGTAATTTGCTAACCATTCGCCAATTTCAGAGTAAAACGAAGTTTTAAAACGCTGATATAGCGGGGGAGTTTTATTGGAAGCGCACTGATGGGACATGTGTTTATATACATGTAGAGCATCGCTTGCTCTTACTGCACTGATTGTGTTTTTACCGTCTCCACAAATCCCCCAATCCTGCAGCCGCTACGTTTAATCAAACCGGACGTTCCGCACTTTGTAGGCTTTCATGACATTTTTATGTTCTATGCGAACAATAATGTGATAGTACAATAGCGTGAGTGTGACAGTTGTCTAAACGTGAATCATTGAAGCACGACCGTAACATGACACAACCGAATATACTACTAGGGCACGATGAAAACATTGAGAACAGGATTGATGGGGTAAATTAAAAGATAGATTAGTCGCTAGAAACTGAAATGCTGCGTCCGGGCCACCGAGTAAAATATACCAACCGTAAACTGCGAGTGTCGTAAGCGGCGACTAAGCAAGAACAAAGGAAAAGCCAGCTCAGAAACCATGTTTTTCTCAGTCTATATGTCGCACTATGCTCAATTAACTGCCTCTTATAAGTGTACACGAAGAGGAAAGCGGAAGACTGAGAAGAGTGAAGGCGTTAACTGCCATCAGGACCTGCCAGTAGGCATTGCACTAAGATATATATATATATATATATATATATATATATATATATACAAATATATATATATATATATATATATATATATATATATAAATGACACTAATAATGTAATAATGAATTCATACATTTCGACAGCATCCTTACGCATGACCAGTCACCGATCTTCGAGACTACTTTACAGATTCCAGGCACATTCTAAGACTGTTGCATGTTACAAAGCATTTTAAATATTTATGCTCAACTAAGCTATTTTTTGCAAAGCACTTTAACAATTATGAAACAATTATTTTGTGTACAGCATTTGCGTATTTGCACTCAAAGTTTTCTTGTAGGGGATTAACTGATTATCATTTTAAAAAAAAGCTAAAGCTAAGGTTAACGTCAGATTCCTCACTCGAAAACGATGTCAGTGACGGGCGAGCCCAGGATTTGAACCCGCACCATCAGATCCGCGGTCGAGTATCTTACCGACTTCGCCACTGGCTGGAGTCGGTAAGATACTCGACCGCGATTTCTATTTGAAGTTTCTTCAATATTATCTATTATTTGTGGTATTCAGCAGGTATTTCTCTTACATGGCAGACACAATGGCGAAATATTGAAGTTACAAATTTTAAATACGGATTTTGCACATGTAGAATCAGAAAAGGGGTGCAATGACCCAGTTACTAAACATATTGCAAGAAACGATCCAGCCTTATGTATCAATTTTTTGCGGCTAATTTTAATTGTTATTCTTCATTTTTAAATTCTAATATTACCTGTTTACAATGTAAAGTATCCCATGTATGCTCATTGATTTAATTCTTGCGTGGTTGTCGGTTCTTGAGTGACGGATTAAAGAAGATCAATAGGGTAACATGATAGGAGTATTACCTTGTATTGATTTCTGAACTATGGTCTACTTTCATCAAGGGTGTTTACTTCAGAGTATATCTGATTTTCGTTTAACTGGTTACATAGATCTACCGTCAAGTAGGTCTACAAGCAAATGAAGTGTACCGTAATTGTCTGCCCCTCCGGTGCTGAAAGGCCGAAGAAGAGAAATTTAAACTAGAGGAATTTAAAAATAGGCCTAGAGGAATTTTTAATCGCCCTGTTGTACAATTAGTAAAATATAACCAATTAAGGAAGTCCGAGATATGGGATGCTGGATGATCTGATAACAAATTCATTTATAGAGATGAAATGGAAGGCTGAGGATAGAATTAGTTGGAAGAGTTATATGCCATGAACCTTTTGTCAGGGGATTAATTTGTTGATCTAAATGGAGCGGAGCTCTTATGTAGCGGAACGAGAAAGCAGACTTTGAGTATGAATATGTACCTTGAACTTGTCACTTGACAGTGCACAGAAGAGAAAGAGAGAGAGAGAGAGAGAGAGAGAGAGAAGAGAGAGAGAGAGATAGAGAAATAGAGAGAGAGATATATATAATAGTAAAACATTACTTGGTTATGTAGGCCGAATGGCAGTCACTAATGAAACTATAGACACTCTCCTAAGTATTACATCCGGTTTCTCTGGAGTCCAAAAACTGAAATCGATCTCAAATTCGCTTTATCTAACCAAAGTTTACAAATATCTGCTGGTCTTCATGTCAAAATGAGCTTTCAATTAGGTATAAATTATAGTGGATTATTTCAACCTTGAAGAGAATGTCTCTGATTGCATGTGGTCACATTGTTTCATATATTTTCCAGTATAAGTATAAATAAAGAAATAATTTATTAATAAATAAATAAAAATCAATAGTATATTAATTGATTGCTGTAAAGCAATTGTCTGATCATGATTCATTGATTCAGTAGAGCAATTTTAAGGTCTTGGTCAGCTTGCCTCTGTCGTAAACTTATATATTTGAAATAAAACTTTTAAAATGAAATGTTTTGTGTTCCTTTAACAAAATCTTAAAACCATTTGAGTGGAGATGATGATTGTGTGTTAAAGTCATCATCATCGTCATCATCATCATCATCATCATCATCATCATCCCTTGAATCCCAGTTTAACTAGGGTCGCGATACGAATAGATTGTCTCAAATCCTCTCTGTCCTACATCAAATCACCCATCTGTCCATCTCCTATTTGAGACTTTTCCATTCGTCTAAATTTTTGTATCAATTTCTGGAGCCTAGGCGCTCACCAACCAATGCCCTTTCTGACGTTGGTGTGGACCTTAGTGCTCTAGTCGCCTTCTACGACACGTGCCTTCTACAATTGTGTTTTGAAATGCTATGGGTAATTAGTACTGAAAATGCAGTTATAGACTGATTATTCTTTGTTGAGGGTAATAAATATACAAAACAATACTCTACTTTTTTTCGAGAAAACGTGCAAGTATTAAATTTATTTCAGTGCTTTAATAAGTTAAATAAAAACAGACTACAACAAATTGTCATATACACAAGCATTCAACACCATAGACCGTTTTTCATAAGCAGCATCTGACAATTTACCACGTTCTAATTCTTTGCTTTCTACATTTTTATTTTGGGAACTCTCATCAAAACTGTAGACTTCATGAAATGGATTTAAGCGGATCAATAAAGATTCAAGGTTAGTTTTGCAGATTGTTTACGTTCCGTTAAACAATTAAATGTAACAACGCCAACAACAGTATTAGATGGCTACTGTCGTCCATGACAACATTGAGCACTATAGTACCAAATTCAATCCTATGATCAGAGTGTGGAGTATAAAACGTTACAAGCCAAAATTCGGTAAGTCAGTCCGAGGAAAGGTACTAGTGGAATGGAGTTTTACGTGTATTATATGCAAAACTAAATGTAGCATGTTGCTCTCATTTGCTGAGCCATTGCATACGATTAATGTGCATTTTTTACTGCCAACTAGTAGCCCATAATAAATATTCCCACTCAGAGTTTGCTCTCTGACTCAGTAGCCATTGATCAACAAGTTAATCCCGATCATGTACATTTCCATGAACCTAATTTTATTCTTACGAGGTACATAAACGAATTTTAAGAATGCTTTAAGTCCATAGGTCAGCAAATAAAGCTTAGCCGTAAATCTAAATCTGGGCTTAATAAAATGTGATATTAGTGTCACAACTAGTATAACATACATTTCAGTAAATCTATTAAAAGAAAAAAATGTGATCTGTCTTTCCTTATAATTAGCTTCTGCTCTCATAATCTAAAATCTCGAAGCATAAGAACTCATTTTATATATTATATATATATATATATATATATATATATATATATATATATATACATGTATATATCTTTATTATATCACTATCTCTTCTATTTGTCGAGCTTTTTTCTTTAAGAATCGTCAGATTAGAAAATATGTCCATACCATACTAGAAATTCAGCCACTATCCTAGCTAATTCGATAGTTAATTCAAAGCTCGACTACTGTAATTCATTATTACATGGGTTGCCTACTTCTCCTCTCAGTCGTTTGCAGCACTTTCAAAATTCTTCTGCACGTGTTGTTTGTAAGTCCTCTCGACTTCAATTTTGCTCTTTTTCTCTACTTCTCAGTATTCACTTTTAACTTTCAATAATTAACTTTCAAAACTCTGCGATTTGGCAAGCCTTCTTACTTATCTGAAATTCTTCTTCCCTATCTTCCCTCACGTGCACTTCGTTCCACCGATGCCAATCTTCTCTCTGTTCCAAATATTCCCACATCATTGGGCAGACCTTCATTTTCCTACGCAGCACCCACAATCTGGAACTCTTTACCAGCTAATCTTCGCTCTTGTTTTTCTCTTTCAACATTCTCTAGCAACTTAGAACTTACCTTTTCCCACCATAGACATAATTAATCTACCTTTACCATTTTTTTATTACCGGACTGGCTTTCGTTTAGGACCTTACTTCTCCTCAGCACATTTCTTTTGCAGATTGATCTGAGTGAATTGATCTGTAGAGATGTATGCTGTTGGGGACGACCCTGACATCATCCTTGATGAGGAAACGGACGATAAACCTTTATTATTATTATTATTATTATTATTATTATTATTATTATTATTATTACAAAAAGCACATACAAAACACAACAAAAACGCAAACGCGCAACAAAGACAAATTATACCGAAAAAACTGCATTTAGACACGTAGGCCTATGCAATAAGCGCATTACTATCGAATGATATTTAAACCGCGAAGGTTACATTTGACAAATCACTAAACAGTTCTTGAAGACAAGATTAATTTTCATTCACAGTTGTTCAAAGTTGAAGTTTATTTTTTCTCTGAAATTATTTTTAAAATGTAGAGCATTTGTATTGAGGAGAAATTCCAGCTTGTGCAAAAGTCTCCCATAGACAGATTTACACATATTAGCCTTAACATTACATTTTCAGACATATTCAGAGACGATAGGAAAGACATTGCCTTTAATGCATATATATGCAAAAAGGATTGATAGTCAGTAGGCCTATACACCTGACATTGTTTTATTATGCTTATGTGGTAAGTATTAAACACTTTTTGAAAAGATTTAGTCAACGGACTATTTAGAGATATTGAATCTGTTTTATTTAGGGACAGAGAATACATTGCGTAAGTTAGACATGATAAAGCAATCGTCTATATTAGTTTCAGTGTTATAGGCTTGTTGTTGGAAGTTTCTACTTTCGCCAAAATTGCATAGAATTTTGCGGATCAACAATAATTAATTTTTACAGCAACAAAACTTCACAAAAATATCAAAATCTACATGTATTCGAAGTATAAGCTACATGTATATTCGTAATTATTTAGTTTCGTGAGTCCAAGGGATAAATCTACCTATTATATTTTAGGTATTTTCAGTTACTTAGATCTATCTTCGACATTTAATTTAATATTTAATGTTCAATATAGCAAACCATGCAAAGGCATCTCTATACTTTACACCAATTAATTACATGAAAACCAAGCTATATACAATAAAATACACATAATAACAAACGCTACAATATCAAATAACTATCGTACATACGTAGCTTAAATATCTATATCTGATGTTTAAAATTATCACCGAGCAGAATTTACAGGAAGAGTCGTGCAAAGAGATGATTTTAAGATTCCATTTAAAGATATCAGGTTTATCACAATGTTTTATAAAATATGGAAGTTCAATCCACAATTTGGGACCTGGTAAATGAAAAGATTTGCCACTGTAAGAAACTGTTCGGCATTTAGGAACAATAGATTTTCTTGACTCAATATAATGATCCCAAATTGTTTCTTAACAAAAAATGGAGCTTTTAAATCGAAGCGTGTAATGCTAGTGCTGGAGTTAGTAGGAACTGTATTTAAGTTCCTATAATGCATTTTGATTGTTATATGATCGCATTTATGATCTTTCTATGTTCTATGAGTATTTATGTGTATAAATGTATGAGTGATGTATCCTGATCTTGTCTATTTTTGACGAATAAAGAAATGAATATTAAACCCTCATGCTATTGACTTAAATACCTTATATAATTAGGCTGCTCCATCAAACTACCACACAACTCTTCCCAGAATTTAGATCTCGAGGTAGCTTTATTTAGTAAACACCTGAACCTCACAGAGGGTCAGAAGGTATGGATAACCAGGAATAGGAAGCTGAACAAAGAGGAATCTTCCAGGCCGAACATCCGGCCTACAGGCGATGGTGACGGTGGAGCCAGCACGGGGATAGCAGGGATAGAGGGCGCACACTGATGGGTTGACAGGATTGGCCAGTCCTTGAAGAGAAGTGTTCGTTACCCCCACTCTCATATTGTAAAATCTCTCAGCTGCATCAACACAATATAATGCAAGATGCATGAACTTTGCGTTTTTTCTTACCTATGATGTCAGTGACAGAGACGCAACATATTTTGAAGTGTACTTCAGGTTCTTAGAACCGCGTTAGATACAGAAGATGATAAAGAAGAATAGGCTTACATGAGAGTTTGGAGGAACCAATATAAGAAGAGACAGCTGCAGATCAAGTGATTGTTATGGAAGATTGGAGTGCAGTAGATGGTGAAGGGAAGGAGGGAAAGGTACTTAGTTAGTTTGGTTTGGGAACCGGAAATGTTGGAGGTCAGAAACTGGTTAATTTCTAACCAATAATTTTTTACTAATATAAGTTGCATAGATTGACAATTGATAAACATTATAAGGAATAGAAATAAGAACTGCTTGGGTCACAACCTGAGAGGTAATAGTTTACTAAAAGTAGAATGAAGGAAGAATGGAAGAAATCAGTTTTAAGCAAGAAAGTGATTTGAGATGTTGGATGATTTGAAAACTATTTCGTAAGTTTATAAGAAATGTTGAGTAGAGAAATATGCGGAGAAGTTAAATGCCATGGATCTGCCAATACACAGTGCACTAAGAGTGAGTGAAAGAGAGAGAGAGAGAGAGAGAGAGAGAGAGAGAGAGGAGAGAGAGAGAGAATGAGATAAAAAATATATAGTTAGATTATTGTTTGCCTGATTATAAATTTACTACTGCTTATGTTAATATCTATTTCTACATGTATGAATTTTTTTTTAAGAAAGTTAAGTGATCATCAGATAATGGTCTAGAAATTGGATTTCAGTAAGAGAGTCTAAAGCGTTACGGGTTGAATAACTGAATCAACGAGAGACGAAAGTACGAACGCTTTTGAGAGGCTGACACAAAATGTGCCAAATGTTACAGTAAATGTGTATTTAAGTTACTTAATTAAATATAATTCCCCGTGTTGTGGCCGTGTTGTTTGAAGAATTTACCAACCGGTGACTGCATGTGTCGTCCAATTCGACTAAAGCATCAAGATCCATACCAACGCCAGAAAGGGCATTCGGATGGTGAGGGACTAGTCTCCAGAAATCGTTACAAAAATTTAAACGAATGGAAAAGTCTTAAATAGGGAATTGGCTGGTGGTGTGGTGTAGGACAGAGAGGACTTAAGGCAGTCTATTTGTATCCCGACCCTGGTTAAACTGGGATTAAAGGGATGATGATAATAATGATGAGACTTAATTAATATCAATGTTTATTTTTTAATTTCTATTACCGCAGCAATCGGACCTTGTTGTGACTTTTACTCTATCCACGAGCAAGATTGCGCCTAGATCCACCGCCCACCAGCTCTTCACGCCAGCATTAACACTGGTAGAGGCGCAGAAACCTGGGCCATAGAAATACGGATTCGTATTTCCATCTACCGCTAGATTAGCTGAACACGTGTGCGTAATCTCTTCGAAGGTAGAGCTCTGATAGGCGGGTCTACGCAGTGCTACGTTGACTCCAGTGCTCGAATCTGTAAACCAACAACACAACAATAAATAACTATTCTGCGTTAATGAAACATGCTTGTTAAATATATTTGTTAATGAAATATACTTGTTTATGAAATATACTTGTTAATGAAATAAACTTGTTAATGAAATATACTTGTTAATGAAATATATTTGTTAATGAAATATACTTGTTAATGATATATACTTGTTAGTGATATATACTTGTTAATGAAATATACTTGTTAATGAAATATACTTGTTAATGAAATATACTTGTTAATGATATCTACTTGTTAATGAAAAATACTTGTTAATGGTATAATTATACTTTGTAATGATATATATTTGTTAATGATATATACTTCTTAATGATATATGCTTGTCAATGATTTATACTTGTTAATGATATATGCTTGTAGTCAAGACCAATCACCGAGACCAATATGAAGACCAAGACCATACTCCTCGAGATCCTGATCAAGACCAATTTCTACATATAGTATATTGGTTAGGCCCCATACTAACTTACAGGAAGAGCAATAGTTGTTAACAACATTACCTATTTGAGAGACTATATTAACATAGCCAACATGATAGGTCTAAATTTGAACATATTTGAAAGTTATTAGTGCTGCATACTGGACCCCATAAGCTACTTGCAAAACATAGGTTGACATATTCTATACATGTTTATTGCTTTTAGCGTTATATTCAATTGAGTATGTATTAGCTGCCAAGCATAGCAAAATTTATAATCAACTAATCTGTAGAAGTCTCTTTGAAGTATTTTAGATGATTTTTAAAGTCCGTACATCACAAGCGAAATATAGGCCTACCTCACACAGACCCACAGCAATCCATGTGATTTCATTTATATATATATGCCTAAACAACTATCGATCCGCGAGAAAAAGACAATAAAATACGTCATTGTAGGCTAGAACAAGTAGACATATAATAGTTTTTGCAATTTGTCCATTGATAACTTTTTGAAAACAGTCAAATTAATATGTTGTGCTCCCAAAAATATCTGAGACCAATCCGCTCGAGATCAAGACATAGGGTGGAACTTCGAATCCGAGACCAAGACCAGCAAAACATGGTACAATGCAGAACTAAGTTGTATGAAATGATAATTAAACGGTTAATAATTTTTGCTATATAGCATTGTATTGATAATATATAATGTCCATCGTCGGAGATATTATATGAATGAAGTTATATTTTGTTTCTAGAATTCTCATATATTTTTTGTAATTGAATTATAACGTAGCATAATAATAGTTTACTGCTAGCGCCGATTGCGCAACTTAAAAAATATTTTAAAATGATACTATGGACTGAGGGAGAAATAGGACGTGGAGTGGGACAGGGTTGTTTCATTTCGCCGCTGCTGTTTATCACTTACGCTGAGGCGGTGGTGGAGGAGGCCATGGGAGACATGGGGGTGGGAATAGTAGTAGAAGGAAGATTCTTACCTGGTGTACGATGTGCAGATGACCGGGGAATGGTAGCGGGTGGCAAGACTGGACTGCGGAAGAGGGTGGATGGGCTGAGTGGTGGATGGGCTGAGTGGTGGATGGGCTGAGTGGTGGATGGGCTGAGTGGTGGATGAACTGAGTGATGGATGGGCTGAGTGGTGGATGGGCTTAGTGGTGGATGGGCTGAGTGGTGGATGGGTTGAGTGGTGGATGGACTGAGTGATGGGTGGGCTGAGTGGTGGATGGGCTGAGTGGTGGATGAGCTGAGTGGTGGATGGGCTGAGTGGTTTGGCTTTGGACCAGGGTTTTGGGAGTGTCCCATGGTAAGGGTAAGGTTGATGTCGCAGTGAGTGGTGCGAGATTTGAGGTGGGGGTTTCGGTTATTTTTGTCATGCTATAGCCGATGGCGGATATTGTGAGACTGAGATATGAAGTAGGGTTGCACAAGAAAAAAGCGGCCTTCGGTGGTGATATGGAACTTTTATGAAGGGGTCTGGGGGGAGACAAAAAGATAAAAATTGTGAAAGCTTTGGTTTGGACCACGCAATTGTATGGATGTGAGTCTTGGACCATGGGGAGGGAGGATTTTGGGAGAATGAAGGCATTGGAATTATGGATTTGGAGGAGAATGAAGAGGATTGGCTGGACTCGAAAGATTGCAGGTGGTGGGAGGGGTTCTCGGGGGAGTTGGTACAGATAGAAAGTTGATGGGGTAGTGTGCGATGGGAGGAGTTGGATGGGGCACATTCTGGGGGAGGATCTGTGGGGGGCCATGGGAGTGGAGTGGAGGGAGGGATGGGCGGACCGGGATTGGGAATGTTGGATGAATCCTCCCCCCATCTCCACTCGTGTGTGGAGATGGGGGGAGGAGGACGGGGAAGAGGGGAGGCTCTTTAATACCATGGACCTGCCGATGGGCAGTGCAGTAAGAGAGAGAGAGACTATTGATTATAATTAATGAATTATTAAACAAAAACTTGCGGTATTGGGGACAAAATGCATGACGGTTAGGATATAGACCGTCTACAGTTCATGTATTACGATGGTTGAAGTACACAAAATAGAATTTTAAATTAGATAATAGAATTTTAAATTAGATCATAGTGATATTGAGCATTAAAAATGACTCCCTTAGAAAAAGGAAGATAGCTTAGTCAATTCTTGACCTTTCGCCTTGAAGTACTAGTCGTTGTGTAGGAGGATTTTTCTTCAAGATTAAATATTAAATATTTAAATATTGGAAACTGGACCGGAGTTAGTAGTACATGTTTTACGAAATAAATATTTTTTCTATTTAATACATAAAATCAATTCTATTAGAATATATATTGGCCCTGAAAAGGCCAATTGATCAGGACTACTCTTACATTGCGCTACATTTTGTGCTTGAAATGAACGCACTGAACTCGGATGTCTCAATAGCGTAGGGGTGACGTCATGAAGTTTTAAATGGCAGATCCTTAGGCGAATTGAACCCTCGTAGGTTCTAATCCCAGCCGCGCTGATCTGAGAGTAAAATCTCTGACATTCACTGGAATGGTTATTCGGAAAATGGTATAAATTGCCTAACGGCTTAAACATGTGATATTAAAAGTGATAGATATCAACATAGTTGATCATTTCACTATAATGTGTATTTACTTTTTTAAGCAGGTCATAAATCTTTTTCTTTCTGATAGAATTTCGTTGTCCATGGACTGTCTTGGTACGTCTCTAAAGATCTCATGCAAAACATTGTTCAATTCCGTCGTGCTTCTGTATTTGTGGGTGAAAGCATGCCGCTATTCCAACACTATAAAACTTTGCTCTGTCATATGAGTCCAGTAATGAACGTTGGAATTCTCAAGCGGTCTTCAAACTGAAAGCATTCTTATGCGTAAAAATTTAGATCCTTGTTGCTAGTCTAAGCCAAGTTACTAGCCCGTTAGTTAGACGTCATTACCCTAAAGTAAAAGTTAATAAATAAAAATGTCAAATTTTAAAATAATAAATTAAAACTAAAGTGAATTTTACATTAAAATTTAAAGTTATTTTATTGTAGCGCATACTAATTTTTAAGATAAAATTATACTTACAGACTCTAGCAAGTGACTGCATCTGCAACGATAATATTTTAGAGGATTTGTAACGTTATTTAGCAGATGTAAAATTCTTCAATAGGTCATTATAAGGAATAAGTCAACAACTTCATTCGTCTTCTAAGGTTTCGTTAATTAAAATAAATATTGGCTTCAATTAATGTTGTCACATATATCCACGTTAGCATTTGTATGTTTAATTGGCTGCAGAGGGATATGTAGAAAGCCGTAAAGTCGACATTAACGTCAGTTCCATCTTTCGAAAGCTACATCAGTGATGGGAGAATCCATGATTTCAATCTAATTATTTTTATTATTAGCCCACCAAAAAGGTGATAAATACTATAGATATTGTTAGAAGAATCACAGACACAGCAAAAGATCATTGGTGGAGTGAAAAGTGTGATGATTTAGCAGAATATGATAGAAGAGGGAGGTCGGATCTATTATACCAGGAAGTCAGGATATTAACAAGAACCGATAAGAAAAAGAAAGGAGATGCAGAGAACATTAGTATAATGGGTAAAGATGGGGAATTGAAGACAGAGCTGGAAGAAGTAAAAGAAAGATGGAGAGAATATGTAGAGGAATTGTATGATAAGGCTGGGAAACCAGATAAATACTATAGATATTGTTATTCTTCTACTTCATATTTGTTATTATTTACCCCGAGTTTAAAGAACCCGAGGTTTGATTAAAAGCTAAAGTTATCGTCAGTTTCCTCCCTCGAAAGCGATGTCAGAGACGGGCAAGCCAAGGATTTGAAGCCCGCACATACTGATCAGCGGTCCAATATCTTATCAACATCGCCACTGGCTCCAGCCAGTGGCGATGTCGTTATAAACGATTTAAGCGGTAAATACGATTCGAGCAATATGTGTTGAATCGCCGCGCGGCTACTGAAGGATATCTAGCGGCTTAAAAGAATTGCTGAAGCAGACTGCATTAGATCTTTGCAAAGTCATAGAAAGCCTACGTCAAAGAAAATATGTTTCTCGCTCCTTTATCGCCAATTAGCTCTGCAATTAGCCTGCCTATGTCACTAATGAAGTCAACTCCATAGGGATTCATTGGGCTCATGGTCATAAGTATTAGTAATATAAATATCACTATTGTATTTATTATTATTATATTTATTATAGCAATTCTACTGATAAATACTATTTTTTGTAGTTATCCTACTATCTCAGTCGTCATGGTTTATTAATGTAATGTGAAGTGAAGACAATCAAGTTTTTTAAATTGGAATTTCATTGCGACTAAGAAAATATAAACAGGAAATACACAAGCTTGAATATATTACCTCTTGAAAGTGTGAGCAATCGCTGTTGGTTTCAAAGCAGTTAGGTATGTGGTTGTACATTTCACAAGATCTCAGACTGGGCCGGTAGTTGAACCCCAGACATGAGTACAAACGCTTCTCCTGCAGAATTTTGATACAGAGAGCCGAGCAAACAAGAGCTGACCTTGCTATCTGGGTCAAGGTCGGTTTATCAATGGCACAGATATCTGCGGTCTGGATTTTTCTTTTCATGAAAGCGTTGCCGGCAATAACATTAGCTGCAATTTTTACTTCTACACCTGATACGGATTAAAAATGTACAATAGGCCTCTATACTATATGTATATATATATATATATATATATATATATATATATATATATACATGTATATATGTATATGTATATATCAATCAATCAATCAATCAATAAGAATTTAAAGCCCGTTTCCTTGCTATAAGGCGATGTCAGGGACGTCGTCCCCGATATTGCCTTATAATATAAATAAAGGAAATACAATATTTCATCTGTCGATTCTGTTTCTAAAATGCGATTAAAATTTTGCATCTACATTGACAAAATGATACATATTAAATATTCTGAGGAATAATTGAGTTGATTTGATTCTGCTTGTCGCTTGTAAACTAAAAGGTTTGCATTGTTTAACTGTACTTGTTTGCTAAGTACATTTCTTTTCGTTTGCTTTTCTCGTCTTTTGTATCTTTTTTTCGAAACTATCATGTATTGGAGAAATAAAGCTTATATAATTTCCCTTCGCTTGTCGGATCGATTGTGTAGTGGCAAGCGGAGACGTTCCTGGCATCATCCATGCATGAGGAAACGGACGTTAATGTTTTATTATTTAGCGCATTTATTTTGTTTAGGTTTGCTTGCGAAGTATTGATTTGCCAATTCTGACGCCTTCTTCATATGATTTATCTGTAACAGTAAATTCTATCGCGATGTTAGTTTAGGCCTATATGTTATTATCTCTGACAAATTAACATTTAATTTATAAAAGTGAGATATTAATATAATCAGTAAATCTCTTACCAGAACCCTGTAACAGATTAACGGCTACAGAAACCAGCGTTGAAAGAAGAACTAGTGACGAATGGAAATTTCTGTGCATATTCATTTTTTCGAACCTGTAATCAATCAACAAGCGATCTTAACGTACTATCGAAATGTATAATCCATAAGCTTACAGATAAGGACATCAAACCGTCCTTTGACAACTCCAGCAAAAGGGAAGTTTTCTGTGAATCTCGCAGTTACGATTAACTGCATGTGTGATGATATTCCGGCGATAAATGAAAACTTATTCTCCCCGTGGACATATTTTACCAAATCTCCCTTCCTGGATAACATACTGCAATGTTACGGATCTTGTCTAGTCTTTGGTTAGGTCCTTGCTAGTGATGGTGAAGGTCCACGTTGAACGAACTTAAATAATTTGCATAATAAGCTTATAATGTCCCTGACACGGCCTTCATGTAAGGAATTGAAAGTTAAAAATTGATTGTATTGTATTAGTAAACATGTACTAATGCAGCTATGTTACCTATCCTCTTTTCTTGTATATAAATTTAAATGCTCTTGATTAATCAGTGTGATATTAACGTTGTTTCATTCCAAGAAACCTTCTATCAAAGAAACTCTTTATCAGAAAAATAGGTTTTCAAAAACCAGATCAATCATTAGCCGAAGATTGATCTGGTTTAGATGGCTGATTCTTAATTTTCTGTAGGAGTCTAAGTATAGGCCTATACCCATTGGAAGCCTCGTGGGTTTACAACCATCTATATAATTATGTGTACGAAGGTGTAGTACAGAGATTAATTTTGGCTGCAGGATGGTAACCACAAATTAAAAAACCAATGAACTTTGTGATGGACGCATCGAAATTGGCAAGTGAGTAGGCATAGGCCTAGTCTTAAATATGAACACACAGATCACTGCGTGGAGATAGGCGTAGGCTTACACATATTAAAGTATTGTATTAACTTCTAAACGACTTGTCCTGGGTTCGTGGGATCAATTTCCCGTCTAGCTAATCAAAGAGTAATATATTCAAACTAATTTCTTACCTATGGACGAGGTTTCGATTTGAAACGCTATGGGTGCAAAAAAGACACTGGAAGCCCATTGTTTATTATAAATACCATGTCGACTGCATGCAGTGATGGGCAAAATGCTTTTCAAAAGTATTTTGAAACTGCTTTGAAAATAATTTTTGAAAATACTAAAATTAAATTATTTTCAAAATAGAAAGTATAATAGTATTGTGAAATTCTATAGAAGTACTGTTTAAAGATTGTCATGTGCACAAACGACATTATATACGCACATAGATGGGTAAAAAATTAAGTCTGTAATAAAATATTATAAAAAATTAAATTATTATTTAAATATTTAAAAAAAAATTAAAAAATTAACAAAATTTAATATTGTTTAAATTCAACAACATTTAAATTTTAAGGTCTTCTTTATAAGTTATTATATTAGACATTTCATTTTATTTACATTTTTGAAGTCATTGCTTTCACCTAAAGAAAAACTAATTATTCCACTATTAATTGTTTGATCAACACATCTTACCTTAAGATCAAACTAACATCGAGGCGAGAAGTTCATTTAAAATTGATTAAAGTTAAGAAAATAATATTTTAAAAATTATGTAACATAAAGTAAGATTAATTAAGATGAATGATATGAATTAAAATATTAGAAATAAACAGCACACGGTGCCTGCTAAACAATCAAGAACGAAAACGAATTCCTAGATACAAATAGTAACTTTCGTTTGTCTTAGATTTTCAGATTGGGTAGACAAAATTTAATTCAATTAAATTTCAAACTAAAAATTAAAGAAAAGTAAGTTGAATGGTATTTTGAAAAGTATTTTGAAAATACTTCTAAATGCTTGTTAAAAGTATTTTGAAAATACTTATGAAAATACTTTCTATTAGTATTTCTTCGGGTAAACAGGAAAGTTAGGGCAAACAGGATAGTTTTCTCATGAAATCACACCCCTGTTCAGTAAAATCAAAACTGAGGAACGCATAGGGGCCCATCTCGTCATAAGAAGAAGCCTCCAAGAAATGGTATATTATAACAAGAATGTGTAGCCTATTTCTAGAGAATTTAAAGTTTCACTCATAATTATGTTGACATGAAGAGATAAACGGACCACAGAAAAGAATGGAGTCGTTATATACCTTGGACTTGCCAGTAAGCAGTGCACTGAGAGAGAGAGAGAAGTATTTCAAAAATAGAAAATAAAATACGATTTACTAAAGTACAGTTCCATTTTGAAAATACTTTACTGCCCAACACTGACTGCAAATTGCTCAAAGTCATAAAATATGATCTCAGACTTACATCAATAAGATCGCATGAGTCTATTTTAGACCAGTCCAGGATTAAGCTATTCAAATGCAAAATTACATTTTAATTCTCTAAGCTATAGCCTACATTTACAGCTTCTCAAAATGTGTGCTGTGATTCCTTTCCCTCACTTCAACTCTCTTTTTCATTTCGCACTAGTAAAATAACAAGTAACATGCTCGAAGTGTAAATTATAACTCAGAATCTGCAATCTATACAGCTATCTACCGGTTAATCTAGACAAGTTGATATCTTTGTCAATATAGCTCAGCAGCATTAGGATCTTTCCATATCGAGCGTCACAGTCAAAATTTGACTGCACCCGTGTCATCTGGCTCCATAACAAAAGAGAAGTTGATATCTAGCCTATGTCAATATACCTCAGTCTACTCTCTCACTGCGCTGTCTATTGGCAGATCCAATGTAAATAAAACCTTCTCTCTTAACTCTTCTATTTCCTCTACATGCCCAGAAATGAATGGATCTTTAAATCATCTTTCATTCCTGATCTTGGTTTTACTCTGCCCTTCTTCCATTCTATTCTACCTTCTTCCTTCTATGAGCTCTTACTTTTAGTAGACTTCCCCCTTAGAATGTATCGTATCCAACTCTTCTATTTCTTAATGCAATCACCAACTGTCTGTCTGTACCAACTCTCTCCGGAACTGCGGAAGAGCTTCATCTTTAGACTTTTGAGTCCACCTAATCTCTTTCATTCTTCTCCATATTTACAATTCGAATGCTTCTACTTTATAGATACATTTCTTCCTTAAGGTCTATGTTTCACCTCCAAATTCTTGCATGACCCATACCAAGGTTTTACTATCCTTTGCTTTGTGGCTTTCTTTCGACTTTTTTTTTAAAGAGTTCTATCTTAATACTGAAGGCCTCTTTTGCTTAAAAACTTCTGCAGCAAATTTTAGTGCTTAACTTCCTATCCTCTGTCATAAATATTTGAAACTCCATACCTGACCAATCTCGTACGATTTATTTTAATATTAACTTCGCCTCTAGCTTGTTTCACCCTTATCACTTTGACTTTTTGATTTTTAATCTTCATTCCATATTTCAAAACCGTATCATTCAGAATATATCCAATATCTTCTGCAATTGATTTTCTGAATGATACGCAAGGTCTACAAAAAGTATATACAGACCTCATTTCCATGCACTAAGCTGCGCTTAGTTCACATTTGACTTACGTTACTCCAATAGCTTCTCTAGCGCCGCATCATTTTCTAAATTCAGACTGTGATTTATTCTCGCTGGAGCCAGTAGCGCTGTCAGTAAGATGTTCGAGCTCGGATCAGTTTGTGCGGGGTTCAAATCATGAGTTCTCCCGTCACTGACAACGCTTTCAAGTGAGGAATCTCTCGGTATCATTAGCTTTACCCGCTTTTTAATTGCCATCGATTCTACATGTAGATTTAAGGCCATGTCGGATATATTACCGACATCTCCACTGGCTGGAGACAGTAGCGATGTCGGTAATATATCCGACTGCCAGGCAATACCGAATTGAATAAGAACTAGGAGCATTATCAGCGTAACGCATGTCTATTATTAGAGTCATATTGATTATTAATTTTTACCCCGGTGTGTAAAGATCAAACCCGGAGTTTGCCAAAAAACGATTCTAGTAATACGTGCTTAATCGCCGCCCGGCTACTCGAGATGATGTAACTGATTAAAAGAAATTCAGTAGTTGACTTTATTATAGCTTTACTGAGTCACAGAAAGTTTTGAACATTGTTCATTCGTTCATTATTACTATTGCTGGTTCTGTTTTCAAGCTAAAGGCCAGTGACTCAAATTAGTTGCTGGATGGCTGGCGTAAAGAGTCGAATTGAGGCTCTGATATGAGATAAATGACTTCAGACGCCGTTTCTAAATAATATATATATATATATATATATATATATATATATAGGACATTTTATTGCTCTTTTATACTTAACGTTTTAAAACGTTTTAAAATTCAGCTAGTAAATAGTAATCTTATTCTAAATTTTTATCATAAACTCATCTTATCTTCATTTAAAGATGGGTATTCTCTTGTGGTCTCTGTGTACTCGGTCGTCATAGTGTGGTATTTTGACGCCTGTTTGCGTAGAGTCTGCAAGAGGCGTCTCTGACATTGACTTATGGCGAGGAACCAGACGTTAAATTCCTAATGATTAATTGATTGTTTAAGTCCTATATCCTACTTACAATGAACTACTTACAATGAACTCTAGCATTAAGTCCTCTCGCTGACGACTTCATTGACAGATCAGACAGGCTACTCAGGCAAACGTTAGAACAGCCTCTATAGGTCTTAACGCTACACGAGTATTGTGGCCTCGGTTGTCATCTCCAAGTAGCTTTCCTTAGTAATCACCTGAACCTCACAGAGGGTCAGATAATATGGAATAGGAAGCTGAACAAAGAGGAATCTTCCTGGTAGAACATCTGGCCTACAGGCGATGAATGCGGTTGAGTTCTCGGCAGGGTAGCAGGGATAGAGGGCGCACACTGATGGGTTGACAGGATCGGCCAGTCCTTGTAGAGAAGTGTTCGTTACCCCCACTGTGAAATTGTTCAATCTCTCGGCTGCATCAACAATATAATGCTACATATAGACGAGTTTTATTTTTTACAGACACGGTCAATGACAAAGATGCAGCTTATCTAAATATATAGCATTAAATATTTCTATCAGAAGTAAAATTAAATTTATTATAATATTGGTTAATATTGTCTGGTACTCTAATATAGTTTAAAAGGGTGATTTTTCCTTATTATGTAAAGAGCTAGTACTCACAGGGAAGACCATTTGAGATGATCATACAATGTGGAGAAGAGATTTTTGTAATGCAATAATCTACCACCTGAAAGAGATTCGGGCTTAGATTTATTATTGATAATTACTTATTGATAAATTTATTGATAAACCATTTATTATGTATGCCACAAGTCAAGTTATATATTATTTCAGTGTTACTATAATGTTATTTTTTACAGTAGATCAATGATCTTCAGCAACTGTTCTAGTAATTAGATTTCAGTTATGGAATAAAAAGCGTAATTGAATAACTTTGATGGGAACGATCGAAAGAATGAGCCACCAGCTTTGAGAGACAGAAACTAAAGCATAACACATTTATGTATTTTACATTATCTAACCATTGAGGAACCTTGTTGAGATATTCACTCTATCGACGAGCAAGGCAGCACCTAGATCCACTGACCACCAGCTTTTCACGGCACCATCAATTCCAGTATGACTGCAGGTGGAAGATGGATGGAATACAGGATCGGTGTTTCCATCAACCGCTAGATCAGCTGTGTATGTGTACCCATTAGTCGAGAAGTCAGAGCTCTGATAGGCGGGTCTCCCCAGTGCCACGTTGACTCCACTGCTCGAATCTGTATTGCAACAATTACAAAGATGAATAGTAATTCTGTATTAATTAAATAATTTCTGTGTCATATGATGTATTAAAAAATAAAGTAAGATAGTCAGGTCTAAATGTAATAAAATTATCTAATTAAGAATTAAATTTTAGTAAATGACTAGATACAACATTTTTAATATTAAAATATTAACCTAGAACATTTTCTTAACCTAAGACTTTCTAGAGAACTCATTTAAACCTCTATTATCTCTAGATATCTCATTTAGACCTCTACTCTCGCTAAAGAACTCATTTAAACCTCGACACTCTAGAGAACACATTTATACCTCTATCCTAAAATAGAGCACATTTAGAGATATACATGTAGATTGAAGTTTGAATTAGGCCTAAGTAAAAACAAGAAAGTTTATGAAGGAAGATGTCAAATTTGAGATGAGAAGTGCCAATTGTGAAATGGTAGCATGGTAAACACTAGTTGCAAAGTAAATCAAAAGAAAATTGAGACGAATTGCATAAATACAGAGGTCATAGACCTTTGGCATAATGATACTCTGTATAATTTCTACAAATGGAATGGCGACGAGTGGAAAAATAAAATTAGAAATAGTGTCTATAGCCTACTTCTAGAAATACCTTGTAGCCTTAAACCGATGTAATTGTTTATTTAACTGCATTTTAAACGTTATTAAACAAACAAATAATAGATGTCAAAATTATAATTAATGAATTGCAATTAGAGTACTTTTAATTTGCGTTAACTAATTTGAGAAATTAAATTATACTTACAGAGCTGAGCAAGTGACTCTCTCTGCAATAATATTATAATAGTAGAATTATTGTCACAGATAGCATAACATAAAGTTTTAATAGTTCAATATACCTATAGATAAGAGTCATAAAATTGAATTGGTTACGAAAGGTTCATTAGACTAATAGAGGATCTAAATGAGGCTCAATGTCTAATCATACTTCTCAGCAAATGCTCCGCATATCTGAAAAATTAATATATTAACTCTTATTCTGAAACATACTGACCATTTATTTACTATTAATAGTTTGTTGGTGATTAAAGAGCTACTTCTTCGATATTTCATTTCCATTCAGTGTCCACAATAGTTGCAATCAGCACGTAAGTTGGCTTTTCTTTCTTTCACTCTCTCTCTCTCTCTCCTCTCTGAACTTCCATCTTAATTTTTAAAAATTGCATCGTTTTAGATCATATTTGGTAGGTCTATGTCGTCTTGGATTTCGTTCGACAGTGCTCGATATTGTCATCGTCAATACCAGCAATCTATAATTGAGCGTTTAGAACAACTATTGTAACGCTTTGTATACTTATTATATTATTTTCGCTGTCAAATTTAGATTTATTACTCTAAATTCTTACTCTAAAGTGTTTCTCCTCACCTTGTCTTACTCCACGTCTTTTTCTGAGTATTCTTGTTATTTTATTACAACTCTTTGATTTATGTCAAGTGTAGAATTAACCTTCCATCTCTTCAGTCAATACCGATTTGTTAGCTAATCAATCCTGTCAAAGGCCTTCTCGAAATCAACAAAGCATAAAAACTCCTTTCCTATATTCTAGGCGGGTTTACAAAGGACTCAATACCAATAATTGCTTGTATTTTGCCACAGCTGTTCTTAAAACTGAACTTTGTCTTGCTCACATTCATATCAGTTTTCGAATGAATGAGATTTTTCATTTTCTTGAATAAGAGCTTCTACAAGCGGAGTATTAAACTAATTATTCTGTTAGCCGAACTATAAACAGCATTGGCTTTCCTGGTAATTGGGATCATTACTGATTTGATAAAGTCGTCGAGAAAAATACCTATATTTCATACTTTCTAAATACTTCCACTAGCCTACTGAGTGCTTCTTCCTCCAACTTTTGCAAAACGTCTGCTGTAGTATCAAATTATTCAAATTAATAACTTTGGATTTTAATAGTATAGCTATTATATCTGCCAATATAACGAGACCTGAAGACACTCAAATCTACAATTTGGAATACAGTTTTGAATGTGAAGATAAAATTCATAAAGAAATATTTATGTAATATTGCTACCTCATGGAAGTGAGAGCAATCGCTGATGGCTTCAAAGCAGTTAGGTATGTAGTTGTACATTTCACAAGATCTCAGACTGGACCGGTAGTTGAACCCCAGACATGAGAACAAACGCTTCTCCTGCAAAGCTTGAATACAGAGAGCCGAGCATTCACTAGCTGACCTTGCTATTTGGGTCAAGGTCGGGTTATCAATGGCACAGATATCAGCGCCCTGATTGGTTCTTTTCTTGAACAGTTCTCCGTCATTAGAAATAATTGTGACTTCTACACCTGTTACTGCATTACCAAAGGTCACAAAAGAGTACTTAATTCAATTCTGCAATTATAGTGTAAAAGTTTTGAAGAATAGATCGAAAAATAGATCGAACGTTAACTGCACATATGGCAATAGAAGACAAAGCAAAACTGAGGAACGCAGTTGCAAAACTCCTCGTCAGAAATATTATCTTTCCCACGCTATATAATATATTGGGTATTGGCAAGACATTTCCTTTTGTGAATGAATTTTTAGCAACTTGTTATGCTGGGACGTAGCCTACATTACTGCCATCATCCTTCCATGAAGACATGGACATTAAATTATTAGAATTTACTTAATTGTTATGCCAATGCTCATGATGTTTTGTCAATCAATATCGGTAGCAGTTGATTCTATCTGAATGTTTAGACTTAAAGACTTAATTTATCTTTATGTATAAGTGATACATTATAATGTCATAACATCATTCGATTCATTCTTTCTGTTCTTCCATAAAATATTCCTGCGTCCTTCAGGTCTTAATCGATGAAGTCTTTCCATCTTCTCTTAAGTCTTCTCTCTGTTCTCTTACAATCTGCTTTGTAGTTAGTATAGCATAACAAAAAATAGCATAACCGGGTCCTTAACGTCCCTCTCTTACGCTATTGTATACTTATGACCCAGTTATCATATATCTTGTTGTCTTACCCTTTGTCCGGTAATGATGTTATTATACTTCGGTAATACTCCGTTGTAACCCATTTATAGTTTCTGGTTTAGATTGCAATTGATAGTGCAATGCTTTCAACCTATGTTCTAGAGCTTCCGTTAAGTTATTAATTAGTAGAAGGTCTTTCTTTAGGTATGCTTATAAATATCTTTCGGTTCTATGCTTTGTCTTTAGAGATATTACTGAATATATCTCTTTGTCCTTCTTTCTCTGGTTTGAACCGGATGCTTAATTAAATTGATATCTAGAGATTATTATTATGAACTTGACTTTAGGAAGTTAACTTAGCATAGTGAATTAGCATTAAATGAATTAGCATAGTGAACTTAGCATTATATTTGAGTTTCGGGAGTGTGATTCGAAGAGTCGGACACTAGCATTTAGGACTTGTAGAGTAGCAGTCAGACATGCAGTTAGTCTTGTAACTTAAAGAGTCGGTCACTTGTCGAGTCGGTTAGGTGAGTTGACTTGGGTAGTCAACGTGACACAGGTACATAGAATGTTTTAGTATGGTATGTATGTTTGTATGTTTGAGGTTGTGATATGCTAGAATATCATAGCAGTGTGTAATTATTATGTTTACGAACTGTAGTTATTAATGTGATGCGTGAATTGTAATTGAATGTGTTATTAAATATTGTTAAGTTAGAACTCGTGTTGTTCTGTAGCGTAGAGATAACATTAGAATATCACCTTCAATACTATATCACCTCGGCCAGGACAACCCATATTCCTTCGGGAACCTCGCAAGACGATAAGCCATTAGTTACGAACCGTAGGTTCTTTATAGCGATTCCGGTAGTTGGTAGTTGGTTGGTATGTTTACGAACTGTAGTTATTTATGTGATGCGTGAATTGAGTAATACGCCAGTTTGTTTATTTTAAAAATGTTTTATTTATTTAAAAATTAGATCTTGAAGTAAGACACGTGTAGATATGTATTTAATTTTTAATCTGAATCTCGAAATTTATTCGTGGCAAAGTTCTTAGCCAACCTGAAGTAACAGCGTTTAATTGAAGTGAAGCTTTCATTACTTGCTTTACTTAAGTTACAGGCATTGATTTCAGTTGATGACTAAGTGTGTATTCAATCAGTGCTAATTGCATTATTTTTGATTGATTGCATGAGTCAACGCGA
Organism: Enchytraeus crypticus; assembly: GCA_905160935.1. Taxonomy (NCBI): domain Eukaryota; kingdom Metazoa; phylum Annelida; class Clitellata; order Enchytraeida; family Enchytraeidae; genus Enchytraeus; species Enchytraeus crypticus. The sequence goes on along the minus strand of CAJHZI010000438.1, from coordinate 1,358,844 downwards.
CGATGGGACGAGGGAGGTCAGTTCTTCTTCGTGGGTCAGTCGAGGAGTTCTACTTCATCTACGTCGTCTGTTTAGGTATATTTCGAGGGTTTCTGTTTTCGGACATGCGAAGCACATGTTCAGGCCCTGATATTCCTATTTTTTGATGATTTCACATGATCTTTTGTTTTTCCTAATCTTAAATCTAATTTATTTTCCATTGCCCTTTGTTGAATTTCATGATTCGCGGCTGTAGATTATTAGACTACTGTGATATACGCAGGAGAAAAGAATTCGTAGTTTATTCTCAAGTTCGATATTGTGCCTTCTCATGATTTTCTATAACTTTCTGCCGTAGATTATACTATCATTTATGTAAAACTACAGGTATATTATAAAAGTTATTATCAGTAAAGAAATATATCTAAATTCACTTACCAAGACCCAGAAGTAGAATAAGCTGCAACATGTTCACAGCTACAGAACCCAGCGTTGAGAGACAGTCTAGTGAATAAGGAAATTCCTGTGTGCATTCATTTAACCTGTAAACAATAAAGAAACGCTCTCAATCTTTAGGTAAATTACTAGTAAATGGAGTAAAGTTGGCCAAACATAAAGCATCTCTTTCACAGTTCCAGCAAAATATAGGATTCGTTGAGCCTCGATTACGCGCATGCCTCTCATTGTGAATCTTGTGATTTACCGATGTAGTAGAGGGGAGACAGGGACAGGTTATAACAAAAATGAGTCTTGCTTATTTTTCAAGCAAGCTTACACAATTCAGAAGAATGTGTACACCAATTTGTACAATATATTATTCATCTATGTACTAATATAAACTAGGCGTGCCTAGTGCTAGTATTTTTTGAGTAATTCACATTCAAAGTGATCAACCCAAACGTTACAACCAGCCCCTACCCTGGGGCAGATTGTAACGAAGTCCGGGGTAGGTTGTAACGCAATTACAGTTTAAAAATATTAAAGTAGCTCCCTTCCATCCTCTGAATTATTAATATGCTTTGATTTAAATCATGTTTATATGAAAGTTTAAGTCATTTTTCACTGTTTAGGAACATCCATTTGCCGAGTCTAATCTGAGACACAGTTATGCCTCAGATAAGGAAATTCACCAATTGTACACTATTCATGCGACCACATCTTACAGTCTACACAGTGCACCCATTTATCATGATTCTTGCTGTTGCTGTAGGATTCACAATACATGTATATGAGACAAAAATAATAGTGAATAGAATAATTATTTCAGTTGTGCTAATATCCCCGGGTGCACGCCTTGCCATGACTTGCTAAATGTAACGAAAATAAAATAACATGACATATTCCCATTTCTACTGCAGTGGATCTAATGGATTGTCCTCTATCTAGCACTCTTTCAACTGTACTTCCCATGGCATCTTTTGAAACGCTGCAACGACTAGATTTCCTCTTAAAATTCCTCATTCTAAAAATCATAGGCATACATAATAAACCTATATATTATTTTACTAATAATTAATTCTCCAATGCAGGCTTAACTAACGAATATCCATTCAAGTAGGGGCCTATAACGTTGTAGAACTATGTATATGACCATAAACCAATGCATCAGGCCGCCCAAGTTGCACGGGGCAAGATTTAGCTGTGTTACAACCTTCCCCGCGTGAAGTGTTACAACCTGCCCCGTAATAAAATGAGTTTATAAAATGATTACGTAGCCAAAATGAGTTTTCTTAGTCAACTTCAAAGTAAATATTTTTAAAGACATTTGTACGATATACCTTATACCAAAGTCTTACTTGTTAAAACCTTAAACTGAGTCGTCTAGTCAAAATTAAACATAAAATGGCAAAATTTACTTTTGGCAGCAAAAAACATACAAATTGAAATAACACCCCACCTGTTTGAACGATTGCTTTCAGATTAAGCTTGTTTATGAGAAATGAAGCAATGAACAGTATCAGGTGATAAGTTTTTGCATTCCTCTTTTATTCAGTGAAAAATTGGCATGTTACAACCATCCCCGTGTTACAACCTACCCCGGTCTCACCTATCTCAAAATGTGTGTCTACTTGTTTAAGTACATGTACGTGTGTGTGTATGTTACTGTAAGTATTCTGTACTATAGTATTAGAAATAAACGTGTAAAACTATATCTTTACTAAACCATAGCGTAACATTTGTTCAATATCATTCGGATAAGCCATATGGAGCCTAATGGATTCGAATTGCTGCTACCTAAACTCTGCAAAATGAAATCTCTTTACAAGAAACTCGGCATAGTAAATATAGACCTACAGTGTACATGTATATCTAGAATCTTAAAGCACATCTTCTTGCCCAATCCTTCCTGTAAATTCTGATAAGATAAAAAAACAATTAGATTTTTACGTTTAAGCTGCATTTTAAACTTGATAGTTTTTTGTTGCACTGTAGAGCTTGTTATTATGTGCAGTTTATTGAATATTGCTTGCTCTGTTGTGTGCAATTGTTGTAAAAAAATAGAGATATCTTTGCATGATATACTCTATTAAACAATCAATATTAAACATTATGCATGTAAGCACCAGTAAATTGCTGAATCGGACTGTGGGCCTACATAAGCAGAAATGGCCTAAGTGGAAAGTAGATATATCAAGAGTGCATCTATCCTGTCAGCTTCTAACATTTGTAACGTCGTAAGCAACATGGTAATACAAATTTCCGAAGGTAAAGGTGTCCTGATTTTATTTTGGTTTCTTTTATTCGCTTTGCTTCATTCAAAGAAATCCTCTATGATCGATCAGAAGATGAAAGCTCTAATATTCTAGAACTATCGCTCTAGCGCTGTGGAATTCGTGGGTGTTTACGACCTTCAATAAGCTATAACATAACATAACATTACAGAGTCAGGAAGCAATTATATGCTTGTTTAAGACTCATCAGGCTCTTAACTAAAACCAATTAATATTAATCAAATCATACAGACTTCATGTCAATATGCGAAATTTATACATAGCCTATGTATAACACAGAACGTGCATTTAGCATCTAATCTACATGTTCTTATGTTTATCGTATATTTATTTTTAAAAGCATTCACTATGATGGCGGAAGTGTGAGAGAGATTAGTATTAGTTAGATGGGTCCAGTTGTCATAGACGACAGTGATTTGAACGTTATTGTTAGTTACTTTGTTACATTAAAAAAGTTAAAAGATTTAAAAGAGTTAAAAGAGTTTCAAAAAAGAGTTAAAAGAGTTTTAAAAAAGAGTTAAAACAGTTTTAAAAAAGAGTTACAGAGAGCTAAAAAAAGAGTTTAAAAAAGAGTTAAAAAGAGTTAAAAGAGTTAAAAAAGTTAAAGGAGTTATAGGCTGCTGCGGTTCTTGGGTGTTTCCTTTCTGCAGTGTATTGCTAAGAGGCAGGTCTACGGTTCTTCTTCATATTCTCGAGTCTGTTTTCACACTGCATATAGAGCATTTCATTGATCAACAAGTTAATCTCTTCACAAAATGGTATGCCTTATCTTTACAGAAGAGCGAAAATTGACGAGTTTTTCCACTACAGCGAAGAGGCTCCATTTTGTGTTCAGTGTTAAGTCTTAAAGCAGCCCTCTTAATTAAAATGTGACAGACAATTGCATTTGAAATTTTTAATGAGATCATTACTATATCACTGTCCTGGCCGGTGACCGGTCTTCGAGCTTACTGTACATGTTCCTAGCTCGTCATAATTCCTCTTCATGATTGCAATCATGAAAAAGAATAAAGCCAGCTAGGATTGGAGTTTGAAGTCAATTAATTTGTACCATTAAAAGCAACAATAGGCCTAAGGTCATAACCATATCTTTGCTTTTGATGGCATCAAATAATTGTCATCAATCTTCAATACGTGATTAACCTTCATGGGGAACCAGGGATATAGTTTAGTTCTTGATTGACATGGGCTTTGAATTTAATTAAGCCCCCTAACACCCTAATCGTTAGGCCATACCCTTTCCATGTTGAGGCATAAGCTCTTTTCAACGTTGTCTTCTGGTTAGTTTTTATGTAGTCTTGTTTTTAGTTTAAGTACGATACTAAGATACTAAGACTAGGGTCTTAGTATCGAATTCATGGTTTTTATCGAATCTTAATTAAGCTTAGGGCACAGGTGAAGCTCTAACCTTGTTGTTTCGGTACTGATACAATAATTAATTAAAAATTCTAACCTTAAAAAATGACAGATATTCCGCTCATGTTAGTAATAAGTTCGTTACAATGAAAGGCCCTGAGAATCAAGAATGTTCATAGAGGTTGAATAGAGAGCGATGTTCTCATCGAATAGACAAAAGATCAATAGCGAATCAGGATCGATTCTTGATACTTGGATTCTTGATATTTGTGCTTGATTTAAGCAGAAACAGAGCGTCATTCTATTTAATGCTAAACTGGAATGCTTTAAAAATCACTGAATTATTTTGTTTCGGAGATGGGGACTTACATGGAGATCGTTATCCCATACTTAACAAGAAATCAAATATAAAAGAATAAAATATAATAAAATCCAGGACCTGGTTCAAATTTAAATCTAAAATGAATCTACGTATAGAACTTTTCCGAAGGATTTAGGCCTATCTTCTAGTGTATTTGAAAACCCAAGTCATTTTCCAAAATCAAGCACAATAGGAATAATAACTAGACCTATCAGTAGAAGAGGCCTATAATTAGTCACATTTTTATAATTCTTTAGAACGACGTGTAGGCCTAAGACATGGCATACAATTAGAGTGTTTAAATAATAAACTATGTTAAAGAAAATTACACTACTCAATTCTATAAAGATGTAATTAAATAAATAAAACTATATAAATGTAATAAATAATGTTAAGCCTAACTCTTAAAAATAAGGTAAGCATGTATCAATCTACCCTTCATTAAGATATGTCTTTCCTATGAAAAATATTTGCCCTAAAGTCACGAAAATGGCCAACTTTTAAGAGGCTTTGTGAAGCCCTTAGACGTTTTTGATGTCTTTTCCTAAAAATAATTAAATCGATTTGTTTTAGATTTCAATTTTGATTTTTTTTTCATTGCATATTTTCAATTAGTATAAAACACAGCGAAAAACACAAATGAGTAAATAATAGCACCTGATCACTTTGTTTAGATACATGTAGGCCTAAACTATTAGCTTATAATCAACTGTTCCTGAGATCTTGGGATCAATTTCCGGTATTTTGTCCTAATACATGCCATATAGCTCTATGACCATTGAGTCTAACAGCTGTTCTGTCAATCAACGCAGTCACAATTTGTTTCATGCCATTAACACTTGTTTCAAATTATCCCACATGTAACCTAAATTACTTTAACACCAGGTTCAAGCTATCCCACATGTAACCTAAATTACTTTAACACTAGGTTCAAGCTATCCTACATGTAATCTAAATTACTTTATCACTGGGTTCAAGCTTTTCTAAACGTAACCAAATTACTTTATCACTGGGTTCAAGCTATTTTGCCCGTAACCTAAATTACTTCATCACTGTGTTCAAGCTATTCTACACATAACCTAAATTACTTTATCACTCGGTTTAAGCTATACTACATGTACATGTAACCTAAATTACTTTTCAATGGCTTCAAGCTATCCTACATTTAACCAAAAATATCTATTACTATCCCGTCCCAAGTCATGTTAGATATATAGCCACTAGATGAAAACCACTGTCGTATTAACCCTACGCAATTATCTCCTGATCTCTGTGAAATATTTCTATTAGAATTAGCTCTTAAGCTAATGTTAACGTCAGTTACCTAACCCAAAGGCGATGTCAGTGACTGGCGAGCCCAGGATATGAACCCCGCAAATACTGATCTGCAGTCAAATATCTTACCGTCATTTTCACTGGCTCCAGCTTCTTGCGTTTAATCAATGCTTGGAATCTACAGAATGCAAATGGTTCTTACCAGAAATGATTTTGAAGAATGTAAGCTTAAAGCTGGATACAGTTAAATTAGCAAAACAAACTACACAATTTGCTGCTAATCTCTTTTTATCTGCAATAACCATAATCCGAATTTTTGCTACTTTTAAAAATTTAGAATGAATTTTGAAGATGACTTCGGGTGATCCAAGAAAAGGGCAAATATTGAGTCAACATATATAGCAACTAAGTCATGCATGTCCTGTATTATAATAATAATATAGTATATATAACATATTAATAATAGTTATATAATATTAATAAGAATATTATTATATTATCATAATAATGTTATTATTATCGAATATATAGGCCCCTATATATATATATATATATATATATATATATATATATATATATATATATATATACATGTATGCATATATCGTATCAGCCAGTGTCTTAAATTGCCCTAATAGTAAACCCTCGGGTACTGTTGACATCAGTGAAATATCTAACGGGCTGCTTCAGCAAAATATGAAATAGCCTAAATTGATTTAAGCTAAGGGGTAACTGATGCCGCAGTTGTGCTGTCGAGGTAACTTTCCTTTCTAAACACCTGAACCTCACAGAGGGTCAGAAAATTTGTTTTAGCAAGCTGAACAAAGAGGAATCTTCCAGGTAGAACATCCGGCCTGCAGGCGATGGATGCGGTGGAGTTTTCAGCAGGATAGCAGGGATAAAGGGCGCACACTGATGGGTTGACAGGATCGGCCAGTCCTTTAAGGGAGGTGTTCGTTACCCCCACTGTGAAATTGTTCAGCCTCTCCGCTGTATCAACACAATACAATGCTGGATGTAGATGCACATTCCTTCTAATTTACAATATCCCTGACAAATACGCGATATATCCAATTTAAATGATCTTTAATTACTTGTACAAGAATGACTACTAGTAAATTTACATTTTTTACAGTCAGTTAAATAAATATTTTCTACTCACAAATAGGCTTATTATTGAATGTTAATGTTTGAGCTATTTTTGAGAAGTGCTCTAGAGCACCAAAGGAAAACCATTTGAGATCTGCACATTTTACAGGCAACGAAAGTTTGTAATGATGTAATCTGCCATTTGAAATGATTATCGATCTTAGATTAATTATTATAAATAATATATTCTCTCTTCAGTGCACTGCCAATTGGCAGTTTCAAGGTACATATTCATATTCAAAGTCTGCTTTCTCGTCCATAAGAGCACTCTGGGTGAACTGAGTGAACAACAATCGAATGAGCGAAAGAAAGTATGACAAAAATTTAAATTTGTTTAATTTTTCTCACCATTTACGAATCTTGTTGTGATTTTTACCCTATCCACGAGCAATGCAGCACCTAGATCCACCGACCACCAGCTCTTCCGGCCATTAGGAGACTGAGTATGAGAGCATGTGCGAGAGACAGGTATTACCGGATCGGCATTTCCATCAACAGCTAGTTTAGCTGTGTATGTGTAACCATTTTCAGAGAAGTCAGAGCTCTGATAGGCGGGTCTACCCAGTGCCACGTTGACTCCTGTGCTCGAATCTGTGAACAACAACAACAATAATAATACTAACAAAAACAACAACAACGATGATAAATAGCAATTCCCTGTTAGTGAAATAGTCATTTCTTGCTAGATGATGGATTCATTATCCAAATGAAGTAAAATAACATAACATAACATAACACAAGACTAGGTCAGAAAGCACAACTGCTCGTTTGAGACCCACACAAAATAAATAAAAACTGACCTACACATCCTGCATAGCATAACATATTAAACACATTTTACTTAATAACCAGTACTAATACAGGAAACCAGCATACCTGTACTATTAACCTGTACACTAACAGGTACAAATACTACTCAATATGCTAACACTTGTCAAATTGCAATATACCTAGGCCTACACATCGTCAAAACCACACATACCAAACATTACAGCAAGAGACAATAACCATTTTATACAAAAAAGCTTAATAAACTATATAAACTCTACTTAACTATCAAAACTTATACACTTTAATAGGACTGGGCAACCCCACAACTCAGCCTATTACTTTTCTATTAATACTTCACACTTTCCCTGCACCACTTTATATACTTATCATAGCTATTCTTAAATTGATTGACAGATTCGGCCTCAACGACCTCCTCTGGCAGTCCGTTCAAAACACCAACAACTCTCTGACTGAAAAAATTTTGCGTATCTCAAGCCTACTTCTAAATTTAATTAACTTGTATTTGTGTCCTCTAATAATAAAATAAATAATAGGAGTAAAGCAATCAAAGAAATGGACTATGAAATGATTTTTTGTAGTATTCTAATATTAAAGTTAACGTGGAAAATTATTAAATTTGAATGATATTAAGGTCAGATAGCATAAATGGTTGTAAAGGAAGAATATTTTGACAAATTCTCAAGGTGACTGGAGCTGACTTACAATTAGGGTCGATGAGGAATGTTGAAATGCCTAACTAATCTGGGATCAAGAAAATGAAATTTATCGCAGATGTTAACTAGATTGAATGCGGTGCTATTGGTGGGTTTGGAAACTTACGTTATTTACGATTCTGACGAGAATAGATATCATACGTCACATATGAGAAAAACTTCGATTAATTTTCTGCATGATTAATTTTCTGCAATACTATTTTCAAGCAACCCTGGTGGCTAGTAATTTCAGTCAAAATTTTTGGTCAAGATTAATTACCTTAGTCTATTCATATTAGAGTCATGGAAACCATTTGTTCCAATAGGCTACTTGAGTGTAAGAATTTGAGTGGAATCGATGAGGAAATGGAAAGAGAATCAAAATAACCGTGGGAAGAAGCTCTATACTAAAAATTCAAGGATTTATGAAATATGAAGATTCGCAAATGTGTTGCTGTTATTAGTATTCACTGGATAATTAGCCTAATAATGATATGAAATTAAAGTAGGCCTATATGTTTCTTGATGGAATGCAATTCCAGATTTCCAATGTTTGTTTATAGATTAAAAGTAGTGAGAATAATTAAAATATAGATGTTGTATAGGCCTTATCACATACTGTCTATCGAGTGACATTGAAGGTTGTTTTTAAACGAATAGAAAATAGGCTGTAGTTTGAAACATTTAAAGAATCGCATCCTAATGAATGGTGTGACATATATATATGGCACACCATTAGGTGTGCCATATATATATGGCACACATAATGGTGTATATATGGCACTTATATACACCAATATGTCACTACAGTACCCATATCCCAGTATTCCATAGACTACAGTAGATGAAAGAATTCGCTCCTACTGCAAAATAACAATAGAACTATTGACTAGCTGATATGGGCATGAGAGAGAGTGATAGAGAGAATGAGAGAGAGAGAGAGAGAGAGAAGAAAGAAAATCGATTGAGGTGAAAATGATATATCAGACAAAAGTAAAATATAAACTATCAGGTATGCAACTAAATGATAGCAGCCATCGATTGACTTAACAATAGAAATGGATAATACGATACCGTTCTTACTAGTGTTCTAGCTGTCTGTTTAAGAGTCGATACTGTTCTTAAGAAAACTAGCAAACATCTTTACCAAACGTCTCCATCTCTCTTTCTCTATCACTCTCTCTTTTTCATTCCCTCTCTCTTTCTTTCTGTCTTTTCCTATAGAGATATATCTCTCTTCTTTAGTGCTCAGTTAAACGGCTAATTCAGGGTTGATTAATTTATTTCTTCTTCATCAAGAGCGGCAAAGATCATTCCATCGATCAATATCTGTTGATACTATTATGATAAAATCGAGAAAACAAATTATTGACCAAACACCCTTCTCTCTCTCGCTCTCTATCTCTCATTCTCTCACTCTCTCACTCGCACTCTCTTTCTCTCTCTTTCTTTGTCTTACTTTTTGCTTTAGTTCTCAGTAAAATGGCAAATTCAGAGAGCATTCCATCTTTCAATATATGCTGATCTCGTTACATGAAAATTACAAATATATCTCTGCTAGCAAAGACACTGCAGTTTGCGTAATATTAAAGCAGACGAGATGAGGGTAAAAGGATTAAACAGTTTAGCGTCAATTTTATAATTTTGCTTGAATTTCCTCATGTTAAATGATATCAGTGACGTATTAGACTTGTGGTTATTCAATGGGTTCATTTAAACCTCTTAACTCTCTAAATTGTTCTCTAAAATTGTTGATGATTTAAGTTTTAGCCAAATGGATTGGTCAAATAATCCGTTCAGTCAAAACTCATTTAATTATCCACACTCATATAGAACTCATTTAAACCTCTACACTTTCTAGAAAACTCAAACCTCGACTAAAACTCTCTAGAAAATTAATTTAAAACTATATACTTTCTAGAGAACTCATTTAAACCTCTATACCTTCTGATGCACATTTCATTTACAGACATTGCTTGAAATTTGAATTGGCCAAGGCCAACGTAGAAACGAGAAAGTTTATAAAGAAAAATGTCAAATTTGAGATATGTTAATTTTGAATTGGTAGAGTGGCAAAAGCTAACTGATAAAGTCAATGAAAAGAAACACAGCTAATATTAACGTCAATTTCCTCACTGACATACTGAACCGCGGTCGAAATATCTTACCAACCAATCATTTTCAAGGGCTCCAGCCAATTGAAAAGAAAAATTTGAAAGGAATCGCAAATACGTAGAAGTCTATATAGCCCAATATCACTTTGTGTTATATACAGTATATGGAATGTCGATCTGCGAGAAAGTAAAATTAATAGTCATTGTGTCTATATTCCTGTTAGCTTAATAGAAGCAAACAATAGAAATTTATTCCAAGCTTTAAACTGATACAATTATTTATTTAACTGGATCTATAAAGTTAATAAATAAACAAATAGTGAATTTGAAAATGAAAATGAATAAACTGTAATTGGAGTAGCATTTTATTAGTGTAAACCAATTTTGAGAATTAAATTATACTTACGGAGTTGAGCAAGAGACTCTATCTGCAATAATATTGTAACAGTATAATTATAAACATAGATAGCATAACATAACGTCTTTAATAGATAAATATAGATAATCAGTCATAATATTGAATCGGCTACGAAGGGTTCGTTAGACTAATAGTAGATCTACATTAGGCGCAAAGTCTAATCACACTTCTCAACAAATGCTCCACAGATCTGGGATATTAACATAAAATTCTAATTATATATGAAACCGACTGACCTTTGATTTACTATGAACAGTTTGTTGGGGATTTAAGACAGACTTCTTCGAAATTTCATATCCAGTCAGTGTCCATTAGTGGCGACTAGTACATAAACTTGCTTTTCCTCACTTCATTCTCCTTGAATAGTCTCTCGATTTTAAATTTTACATCGGTTTTGATCCTGTTTTGGTACATCGGCTTGGATTTCGCTAGACAGTGCTCGAAGTTGTCATTGCCATTACGGAATTTCTAATTTAAATGTCTACAACAACTATAGTAACGTTTTGACCGTTTTTAAATGTCTATAACAACTATAGTGCCGTTGCTAGCCTCCTGCCTGCAGAGACACACTCGACCCAGGCGCTTAGCAAATACCCGCAGAGACGAACTCGACCCGGGCAATGCCGTGGACTACTAGCCTCCCGCCTGCAGAGACACACTCGACCCAGGCGCTTAGCAAATACCCGCAGAGACGGACTCGACCCGGGTAATGCCGTGGACTACAAGCCTCCCGCCTGCAGAGACACACTCGACCCAGGCGCTCAGCAATACCCGCAGAGACGGACTCGACCCGGGTATCGCAGTGGACTTGCCGCATAGGTACCAGCCTCGTACCTGGGCCTACCCAGGGACACCGAACTCTCTCGCCTCCAATTAGCCTTCGCGTCTTGGGAAACTAGCCAACCTGAGGGGCCCCCTTACCTATCCCGTAGGGAGTCAGTAAGAGGAAGGATCATTGAGACTCGATCCTTTATGAGTACTACACGTTGTACACCGTATAGCTCCATCGGAGCCGCCCTCATGGGAACCTACTCAGACGAACCAAGTAGGCCCCCGGTCCCAAATTCTACTTTATCTAGCTTCTCCTTATATACACCGCTGTCGATCGATGTCAAACGCTTCTATCGAATCATAGCGCTTTTTCGCTTAGCTAATTTACGACACAGCTGCGCCACATTGGAAATACCCTATCGGAATATTCTAGCTATATCCGCCTAAAACCTCGGCTTATATCATCTATTATAAGTCTTTGAAAAACCCGACGTCACCTATTATTTATAAATAACTGCTGTATAATATCTGTTTTCGATCTATAGCATATATTTGTTAATATATAAATTGTGAACAAGGCGTGTTAATTACAAATTATATACTATTTAATTATAAATTATATAAGATTTAAACTAGATGAACATAACGCCTCCACTCTTATGTCCTCCGTTTTCCTCTTCATGTCCAAATACATTTATCAACTGTCTACTTGTGTCAACTCTCATCAGAACCTCTTCATTTGTAACGTTATGGGTTCAGCAATCTTTTACATTCTTGCACATAAAAATATGTCCAATGCCTCAAATTTCCTTATATCTTTCTTAATGTAAGGTCCATTTCAGTATATAGGTCTACTTCCATTAGCTTATTGGGTTTTTCTTTCTCAAAAATTTGCAAGAATTCCTATGAAATCAAAATAGTCAAATTATTAAATTTATATTCCATTAATAGTCTACAGTCGTCGTATTTATTGATGTAATGAGAAGTGAAGACATTCAAATCTACGACTGGAAATTCATTTGTGAATTAAAAGATAAAATACTGTAAATTTTTATTCATATAAAAGGCAATAGGCTACTTGCCTCTTGAAAGTGTGAGCAATCGCTGGTATTTTTAAAGCAGTTAGGTATGTAGTTGAACATTTCACAAGATCTCAGACTGGACCGGTAGTTGAACCCCAGACATGAGAACAAACGCTTCTCCTGCAGAGCTTGAATACAGAGAGCTGAACATTCAATAGCTGACCTTGCAATTTGGGTTAAGGTCGGTTCATCAATGGCACAGATATCAGCGCCCTGATTGGTTCTTTTCTCAAATATTTCTCCAGCATTACCAGTGATGGTTACTTCTACACCCGCCACTGCATTAACAGAAGAGCAGAAAAGATTAACTATTTCAGTTCTGCACGTAGCGCTAAAAGTTACTATGTGTAGCTGTTTCGACTAAATTTTAAAACGTTTTGAATTATCCAGTATTCCAGTTTTTGGTCTGAGACGCTGAAAAATGACCAACTGCACGTATGATGAGAAGCGACAATGCTAAACTGAGGAACACAACCAGAAGCCACATCAAAAGCTATATTTTCACGAAAGCTATAAAATACATAAGTTTTGGGTAAGGCATTTCCTTTAGGTCACTTTTGAGTCAGTCCTCCTTCATTACCAGTGATGGTAACTTTGATGCCCGTACACTGCGGTGAATAAGAAGCAGAAAGGTAAAAAAAGCTCTACTTCAGTTCTGTATTTGTTTAAATGTATTTTTCAGTATATCTAGCTGTTTCAATTTTAACAATAAAATTTTTCATTAACCCCTGTTGAGTCAAGGACTCTGAAGAATGGACCAACCCTTAACTGCAGATGAAGAAGCGACAGACAGAACTAACTGTGTAACGAAACGTAAGCCTTTTCAGATGTCGTATTTTTCCCAAGCTAAATACTACACTAAATTTAGGTAATTCATTAAATTTTGCGGATGGAATTTTAGTGACATGTTAAGAGCATCATCCTTGCATGAAGAAAAGAACTCTAAACCCATATTTTAATTTTATTTAGGCCTACTTTGCGGAAAACTGATATGCCAATGCTGACGACATATTATCGCTCATTTGCTGTAACAAAGGATTCTACAAGTAGTTTTAGTTTTTATAGTTTATCTTTAGGCAGGCCTACACAGAAGGCCCTACAGTAGCCTAGCTGAAAAAATATATTCTCAATGTCAAACGATCATTCTAGAGCTGGTTCCTGCCAAAAATTTCTCCATATGTTCTCTCACAAGACCCCATTCTTCGCCATATCCTCTATATTCAATTCCTTCATTCCTTCTCTTCTCTCATAAATGCTAATTCCAGCACCCTTGAGGTCTTGTTCGATGCAGTCTATACATCTTCTCTTAGGCCCTCCACTGTTCTTTTAACATTTGCTTTGTAGTAAATGTCTTTCGAGGGTTTGTGTTTTCGTCCTTGGGCGTCCCATATCCATGTCAGAAAGGGCTTTCGGTTGTTGAGCGCATACGCTCCAGAAATTGCTACAAAAATTTAAACGAATGGAAAAGTCTTAAATAGGTGTTTGACTTATGGATGATATGATGTAGAAGAGAGAGGAATAGAGTCAGTCCATTCGTATCACGACCCTAGTTAAAATGGGATTCAAAGGAAGAAGAAGAAAAAGAAGAAGATGATGATGATGATGAAGATGATGATGATGATGATAATGATGATGTGATGATGATGATGATGATAATGATGATGTGATGATGATGATGATGATCAGATACAGTGTGCAAAGAACCAGTAAAAGAATAAACATCAGCACATTATATATTTTTATATTACTTATCCGTAGCAGTTAGTTCTCTCTCGATTTTAGTTTATCTTTAAGTATCACTAACTAATCGTTATCAATTCTAATTTCATCAATCAAATTGTAATCAACTAATCGTATATAGTTACCAGCAAAACAGCAATCTTTAGAAAACAGAGGATACATGAAATCAACTTTAATACTTTATAATACTTGAATGTAAATGAAATTAACTTGAATATTATATTTTATGTTATACTATACTTTAATTTATGAGACTGAGATTTGTGAGGCTGTTACGATTAATAGAAGAAATAGATCCAAATTCTCCTACCAGAACCCTGTAACAGAATCACAGCTACAGAAACCAGTTTTGAGAGAAGAACAAATGACGAAGAAAAATTCCTGTGCGCAGTCATTTTCTTAAACCTGTAATCAATCAATAACGGACCTTAACCTTTTAGTGAATTTAATAATCCATAGGCTCATGGTTAAGAAGATAAAACAGCTCTTTGACAATTCCAGCAAAGTATTTCTTTCTATGATTATTTGAGCCACGATTCTTCGCATCCCTTGCGTTGTGTTTTACTAATGTCATATATTTAACAGTGTGTGTATTTGCTTACGTGAGTGCGCGTGTTACTCAGCGTATTCTCTATGTAATAGAGTTATAAAAATAAACATAAAAAATCAGATCTTTACTGAACCTTAACGTAGTAGTTGTTTTAAGTATTACGTGTATATGCTTTCTGAGTGATTGCAACCTACATTCTCCAGCGAAATCTCTTTGCAAGAAGTTCGACATCAAGCAATCAATAAATCAATAGAATTCAACGTCTGGTTTATCGCCATAACGCAATGTCCGTGACGTCCTTTGAAGAAATTATACAGACTCCAAAATAGCACACGATTACCACGAATACTAAAGGGGAGATTTTAAGTTATTGACTGACATGCGCATTCCATCCGATTTAGCGATTTATTTGCGAGGTGAACAATCTAACCGTTAGGCCATATCTCATCCGTGTTGAGGCGTTAACTATTTTAAACGCTATATTTGATTTAGTCTGTTGCCCGTTTTGTGTCCGGATTGTTTGAAGAATTGACCAACCGGTGACTGCACGTGTCGTAGAGGCGACTAAAGCCCTAAGATCCATACCAAAGTTAGATAGGGCATTCGGTTGGTGAGCGCCTAGGCTCCAGAAATTGCTACAAAAATGTAAACGAATGGAAAAGTCTCAAACAGGGGATTGACTGATGGATGATATGATGTGTGACAGAGAGGATTTGAGACAGTCTATTCGTATCCCGACCCTGGTTAAAATGGGAATCAGTGGAAGACGATGATGATTAAATTTAGTCTTTATTTTTTATATATATTTAGTCTTATAACTTTGGTCTAAATATATTCTTAGTGTTGAACTTTATAGTTTCCTTCGACGCCTTAAGCTTAGTAAATAGCTCTAGATTGAGCCTATTTTTTCAGAACAGTTACAATGATTAGTTAAAACTTCTAACCTATAATTATGAAACATATTCCTCTCGCGTTTTAGAAGCTCCTAAGAAAGGAAGACCTTGAGAATAAAATATATTCATAGAAGTTGAATGGAGAGCGATGTTTTCCACGAATGGAAATATATCAATAGCGCTTCAGGACCGATTTTTTAACATGGATTTGTGCTAGATTTAAGCACAAACAGAGCGTCATTCTATTTAATCCTAAATTTCAGTTCTGCAAAAATCATTTCATATTGATTTAACCTGGGTCATTGATGAAATTGAAAATTACAAACCGTATCTATATCAGTAAAATATTTGAAAAGACAGTCTATAAAGGTACCATTGAGTTCTTAAGCATCTTTTGTATTTAATACGGTCACCCTTTTGGATTTATGACAGGTGACTGCAAAATTCATTCATTGTGTAGTGGTGATAAATGTAAAAAGACGGATAATGCTAGGAGTGCCCCTATGGAGCCGGCACTTATATGGAATTATATTATATCTATTGAGTTACATTGTCTACCGAAGTAATCAGAATATCAAATTTACGATATAGATAATACCGGCAATAGGATAACATAGGCCTTCTATTGATTAACAATAGTATAATAATGGGCCTATCAGCCCATCAGTCCGAACTGCTATAGACTGAATCCGTCTCAGCTTCGGCAAGGTGTCGCACTGCGCAACAGAAAGAGCGGGGGTTCAAATCCTTGCTGATAACTTGGGATTACTGCTTTCGTTCAAAGTGAATGGTGCAGATTCTTTCTGATTCGTTTTATAAATAGCTTGTTTAGGAGATCTTGTTTGTCTACTCTATTAATACCTTGATTTCTGATGTGATATAAACTTAAGCTTATTGAGTAATCTAATTGCCTATTATTATATTACCAGGAAAAATACCCAAGGAGATTAAAGGAAGCTTGCTACAAAGAAATTTAACAATAGATGGAAGGGACTTAACTTGCCACTGGGGACCTGTCTGCGTTTTAGAATATTTCTCCCCAACCGAAATCCTGAGAATCAAAGAAAAAATTAATGAATTCCTTCGGAATGTTTGAGGATGAATTCATTCATTTATAGAATTCATTAATTAATAGGAATTCATTCTTACACTTAATAAAATCTTGCCAGAAATAGTAACGAACACACCTCGAGGTCCGGAGACATTCTCTCTGATTCGAGCTAGATATAGCTTCGTTTGGAGTTGTAATCAATTCATACGGTGAATTTATTACAACTTGGTAGATTTGGATTTATCTCAATTGCCAAAAATAGTTTTATAAAGGAACAACACTCATGTACATTAAAAGAATGCATACCAAAAAGAAAGTTTTAGATAAGATGGAAGGCGCTTAGCCTGTATCTGGGGAGCTACTAGTATACTAAAATATTTATGTTCAACCGAGATCCTGGGATTATAGATCATTAATAAATTCCTTCTCAGTGGACGGGACTCCTTGACATTGAAGAAACCCTTGCAATAAATATTAAGTTACGCATTTGGGCGTTAGGTGACACTTATCAAACAAAAAATTATCATTTATTTGAAGACGATAATCCATAGGGAATGGTATGATTTCTCAAAGTGTTTGTCTCAAGAAGATAAGTTATCTGAGTTCACCTTTTAGGCATGGTAAACGAACAAATAAACTATACTAAGCGAAAAAGAAAGTTTATTTTTGCATGTGTGCACCCGGTGAATACCTTCTAATAGTGTGTCGGCGATTTTCCAGATAAGTAAGCGGGGTGTGCATCAAAACGCCATCTATTACAATGTAGGACTTAATTGATTGCTAAATGGCCTACAAGTATATTTATTGCTCCAAGACGAATTTAACACCCTATTGATGTTTTGCCACTGTAACATAAATTTAATTAAATCTTTGTCATAACAATCAAACGTGCTTGTAAATGACAAATATAAAATAAAAATATTGAAGTTAAATTATGCGGATTTAAAGAAATTGATATCTCCCGATTTACCTCAACTATTGCCTTGTTGATTCGTTCATATTATTAATTATTAATATTTAAAATAGGAAAAGCTGAAAATTTGTATAGAATAACGATTGAAGTCACTCCTTTTTAACATCATACTATAGATAGGCACGCTTGCATGGTTCAACTCCAAACACCTGAACCTCAGATAGAGCGAGTGATTCGTTAACAGGGAGTTGAACATAAAGATATCTCCCAGGCTGAATATCTCGAGAGCACGGTATAGAGACAGTTGTGTTGGGCGCGGGATACCCGGGGTAGAATGCGCAGACTGACTGATCGACCGGTCCAGTACCTGATACAGACGTGTTGGTTATACCGATGGTGAAATTACTCAATCTTCTCGCTGAAATATCAATCAATTAAATTATACTTGATGTATAGAATACGATTATTGTCTGGATGATCATCAAATAGCAACGACTGTCTCTAACTCGTGCATAGAGACAGTCAGGGCCTAGGATAAAAATAAATTAAAAGGAGACTATATAATGTCACTATTACTTTAAATTTTAACATATATATTTTATGCCCTGGGGTCTACAGGGCCCTGGACTAAAAATAAGATAAGAGAAGGACTTTATTTAATTAAATGAAAAGGTTACAAAGATATGTTTCAAAGAATAATCACGAGAGTAGCGGGGTGTGGGAGGAAACAATTTTTATTTTAATTGGGTGGGAATGGAAGGGCTGGGATGGATTAACCTTTTAACACAATGCAGGTCTCTACAATGCTGCTCTAAGTTTAGTTTCAGCTCTATGACATACGATAACAATGAATTTTATGTTACATTGAATTGTGTGATGTATTGTGGTTTCGCACATTCGATTTGTTATATATATATATATATATATATATATATATATATATATATATATATATATATATATATTTAGCTTTTATTTCACCATTCAGGTAGCTAGACAAGAAACAAACTACAATACAATCATACAAGTAAATACATACGTTTATATATTATACCACTTAGATAAGAGTACAATTTATCTCTTTAGTAAAGTTTGATCTTAGCGGTGTAAAGTAAACAGTCCCAACTATAAATGTGGCTCAAAAGTTTACTTTCTGTCTAGCCGCATTCTAGCCAAGTCTTATTTGATTCAGACTCATTTGATATAAGCAGACCTTTTAATTTTACGCAATCATTCAGCCGTATTTCAGATGAATTTGTCAATATGTCCGATAATTTGGCTTAACCGAAAATACGCCGAAATAAGGTTCCAGCCACATTCAAAAGATTCCAGTAATTGTTTTCAAAAATAGGGCGGAGAGGTATACCCCCGACTGTTTATTTGTTTCTACCTTTTATGGTACTTGAATCAAGACCTCTTGAATCTAAGACTCACGCTTTAGAAACATTCCGCTCTCCATCTACACTAATGAACAATATTTATAGCTTTAAAAGTATATTTCCAATGAACAATGTCACAAAATCACCCTTGCGTGTTAAATGGAATCTTGCTGTTATTTACAATAAACTACATGTATTTTCTTTCACTATTTAAATCGAATTGAAAATTTTGAAAACCTACCGTATACTTCCTCATATCTCGTGCTGATTTTGACCATTCTAATGAGAAAGGCTGCGCTAAGATCCACTGCCCACCAGCTGTTTACACCATTGACCCAACCGGTGACGGATGTGTGACGGTTATTGCAGACTGGATCGGGATTGCCATCCACGGCATGATCCGCTTTGTAATAGTCCGGATTTTCTTTATAGGTGGAGGATTGTGTAGCACTCTTGTTTAGGGCCAGATTGAATGCTGCTCATTTACAGACATCGATCAAGTCGATATTCATTTACCAATCAAACAAAAATAAATAATTTAGAAACCCCTTTGCTTATCAATTAAAATTTATCGCTTCTGACAGGCACAGTGCCACGTACGACGGGCATCAAGGAAAAGCGACTATTCAAGAATGAAGAAAGCCCAACATTTCAGAAGCACTTTTAAGCAAGCTAAACATACATTTACTTATATGCGTATGGTAAATTTGACTGACAAACAAACTCACTGATATAGAAATGCATATTAATCGTTTATCAAATTTACTTAGCGATTTGTATATACTAAAATACAACAAGAAATTTTGCATTTCTCGAAGGATATCCTGAGCATAATTTCCGATTGTCAACAAAATAATGCAAAGAAAAAAAGAAGAACAGTCAAAATTACATTTTCTGCAATAGAAAAGATTTAAGCAATCTAACAAAATTGTATAAACTCTGTTAATTAATCTTTTGTATTTCTAAAAGTGGTGCTAGAATGAAATATTGAAATTTATGACAAACAGTAAGAAAGGATAAACTTACGGTCTTTCACGGAGTTATTCTGAAAATAATAAAATATACCATTTTAATATTTTGACGGTTGTAGTTCTTTAACCATATTAGTCTCCTTGGAATCTTATTTTCATAAAGTAAAAGGTGAAATTGTCAACTGAAAATAAGGCCAATTTCAAGAAGTTTTTTAAATCCAGATGAAACACGAGCCAAATAATTTAATATTACACAAAGAATGCAGTGACATATAGAAAATTTTATAAATTAGACATTTAAATTTAAATCACTTGTCATGCTGGAGCCTTTTGCTAAGAGACCAAATGCTATGTTAGAGTTAGATTAATTCTTGCATAAATGCAGAGTTTATGATTTCACGGAAAGGAAGGAAACTAATTACAGATAGTGAACTTTTTTTATTCCGTATAGTTACACACATGACATACCGCGTGTGTTTACAATATTTCCTTTCTTAAGTTTCTGTTTTTGTAGTGTTCGTTATTTCCTCCATTCCTTTCCATGGTTATTAGTAATCGTTGCCTTTTGTTGGCGCTCCAATAGCAGCCGGCGCGGATTTAAGAATAACCTCTAACACCCTGGGGATTGTTTACTTTCAAAGCTGTCTACACGCGGTCTTCCAAAGTGGTCGCCCACAATTTACTAACCGCGTGCAGCGTGGCTTTACTTCGTTCAACTGACGCGCAGCTTAACTGAGTGCGCTAAATCCAGGTGCAGGTTTTGGTGAGGAGATCTGATTCTTCGGAAATACAGAACATGAATTTTTAAATACTCGAAGGAGTTATGATACAACGAAATCATTTTTGATCACCGGATTGGCTTTCATTTTGGACCTTACTTCTCCTCTGCACATTTCCTCTGCACGAAAACTACAAAAACAGAAACTTAAGAAAGGAAACATTGTAAACACATGCGGTATGTCATGTGTGTAACTATATGGAATACAAATTTAAAAAATTTCTTTTGCAGATTGGTTTGGGTGAATAAATCTGTAGTGATGTGTGCTGTAGGGACGTCCCTTGCATAATCCTTGGACGAGGAAAGGGACGTTGAACCTTTATTACTATTATTATTATTATTATTAGTTTTTTATATTATTATCATTATTATTACAAAGTAAATGGAAACAGGCCATAAAGTTACCACAAGGAACGAAAGGCTAGGCCTATATCATCTCCTAAACATCTTTTGCAGAAACAAATACATAAAAATAATTGAGAAAAATTGAAGCCTCTCTGGAAAACTACAATATTTAGTCTGCACTTTTGATTTAAGAATTAAATGTACGGCTGTTTTGACTTCATATTGAATATTAAAGTTACCTGCAGATAATACGAGCAATCATTTGTGATTTCAAAACAAGCGGGTTCTGCTTCAAACATCTCACAAGAACGAGAGCCGGACCTATAATTGAATCCCCAGCATCCGTTATAACTTTGTTCATTCATCTGCAGCAAGCATAATGCAGCACAAGCCCTTGCTGACCTTGTTATCAGGGTCAAGGTCGGTGCATCTGAGGCACAGACATCTTCGTTGTGACTGTTGATATGCTTCGTGAAAGTTTGGGTCAGAATATCAGCCGTGACCGATACTGAAGAAATAATAAATAAAGATAATAAATAAAGATAATAAATAAAGATAATAAATAAACATTTTTATCGACGTACATTGCGTTTAGTGTTTTAATAAATTTAATAGTATAAATAAATCTATGATTTCTACGTTCTTCGATAAGCTCTGTGCTGAAAAACACTGCT
Organism: Enchytraeus crypticus; assembly: GCA_905160935.1. NCBI lineage: Eukaryota > Metazoa > Annelida > Clitellata > Enchytraeida > Enchytraeidae > Enchytraeus > Enchytraeus crypticus. The sequence continues at coordinate 1,336,829 of CAJHZI010000438.1, read as the reverse complement.
TACTTTTATCTTGTTGATGTTAATTTTCCGAATGTGCAGCATAATATTCGGAAAAAAATTATCTAGGCCTTACTCCATCACAACTGGTAAAGTGATGCAGCTAATTACATAAGAAGAAGAAGAAGAAGAAGAAGAAGAAGAAGAAGAAGAAGAAGTAGAAGAAGTAGAAGAAAAAGAAAAATAAGAAGAAGAAGAAGATATGTTCAATTCACATCATTATAAACAACACATGGCACGACATCTTCCACAAACCTAACTGTATTACACAATAAAATTATACAAAATTAGGCAAACTAAGACATGCAAATACTAGGCCATAAAAGAGGGTGCATATCACCCTATCCAGTTGACCACCTAGTTAGAATCGGATAGGTTTCTTACTGCGGATCAACACGAGGGCTACCTGGGTGAACTCGTCTCTTATAACTTTATGAGAGATGTAATGAGCCTTGATCGTTTTCTATATACTGTCCTATAAATTGCACAATTTCTTTAAATTACATATAAAATCACTAGAAATTTACACTAGGCTTACCCTTTTCAGTACTTCTTAATATAACTGAGACCATCATAATTAGATATGCACCTTTAGCATACATCGTGATTTATATCTGGAAATGAATCAATCAATCACTTAGCGACAATTAAGTTGCATTCCTCATCAACGAAATCCATGGAATTCGCTCACTCTTTCATTTGCGCACAATCATTATTTACATACAGCAATTATATTATTTTTATTTTATTTTTTAATAAGGGAAACTTATATAGCAGTGTCATGGACGAAATCAGTCTTCGAGGCTACTTTACAGAAAGAGTTCAATAATAAAAAGCTAAGCAAAATACATTTAAATTTAAATTTATATCTTAAAATGCCTACATATACCTACGAGCGGAACTTTAAATCATTAAATGATCTAGTAACAATCATTCTTGTTTTTATACCAAATAGGTTATTTATAATAGACATATATAATTGTATATCCCTGTACAAAATAATTAAGAAAATAGAAATTAGGAATATTCGAAAATGAAACTCTTACTAGTACGTGATAATTAGTACTGATAATAAATTAAGCAATAGGTCTATGTACCTTAGTGAAATGAAAATGGAAATGGATTCTAGATTAAGACTCTAAATTAACGATGTAAAAGTAATGTGAATAAAATCAAATACAAATGTTACATATACATAAATGTACAATATTGTACATATAGGGCGGCGAAATAAATAGTAGTGCACAACAAATTTAATTTCCAATAACTTCGGAACCATCGATTGCAGATGCACAAAAAATTATGAAATATTAGACAGACAAATTACATATCTCTGAAAATTTAAATCTCATTTTGTTAAAAGATGGCGCAGTAATACAATTTCTTAGAACCTAATGAAAATAATCGAAGTTAAGCTACATCGGTCTCAGTTAGTACTTTGTGGGTGACCACCTTGGAAGACTGAGTGTTGGCGGCTTTGAAGGATAAAATCCTAGTTTTACGGAAAGTTATTCTTAAATCTGCGCCGGCTGCAATTGTTGCGCCATCCAAAAGCAACGATTACTAATAACCATGTAGAGGAAGGAAGAAATGGGCCTTAAACAAGCATCTCTGCTTCCTGAGGCAGTGTGCCGTTATATTATGTTAAAAAGCTGTTAAATTACTTTAAATTACATTTATGTACTATTTTTCGGGTCCCTGCGTACATTAGGACAGTGAAAGTTGTTTTTAAATACCAATGGGAGAAACATTCATTGACTCGCGTCCCGACACACTTAAAGAATAAAGTGGAAGATACTGGGATAGAAAGAGTTCTCTTGAATGACAAACAGAATAGAATAAAACAAATGAAACAAATGAATAGAAGGGCATACAGAGGGAGGGAGAGAAAGAGGTCGAGATGTAATCGAATGCAGCGAGAATAATATATCAGATAAAATAAAATATAATCTATCTTATTTGAAACAAGATGATAGCAACTATTGATAGGCTTCACAATAACAAAGATTTATGCGATTATATTCTAGTGGTCTATTTCTGAGCCGACACTGTCCTTGAAAAAACCGTCAAACACATATTATTGATCAAGTGACCGTCACTTTCTCCCTTCTGCAGATCTCAGTTAAATATCTAGTTCGGGATTATATTGTATATGAATGCTCAAATCAAGAGCAAAAAAAGCATTACATCCATCACACGTTGATATCGTACATAATTTCTATTTAAAAAGTACGTTACTCTTTTTTATTCCTCTGCTATTCACGTGCTGCCCGAAACAATATTAGGTAAATATTGCGCCTATATAACTAACTATCTGTCAGGTAACGTCATCATTACTACGTTCATGCTCATATCGAACAAAGCAATCTTAATTTAGTCCAAACTCCTGTCAAATATCTATTGAACTTTTAGGTCTGAACTCTGTAAAACAATCTCAAAAGTAGAATTTTTCAATCCTCTTTCAAATAAACCATCATCTACAGTTCAAGCTAGCTTTTATCAAACAAGTAGCTCATACCAAATAAATATCTTATACCAAAAAACCTTATTACTATCTGGTCGAAGTCTATGCCAATCATAAAACTACTAGATAAAACTGTTGTCCAATAAACATATATTGAAATTATTATTTATTTCAATACAAGACTTGCAAAAACTTATCAACATGTGCACCGAAGAACTTTATTCTTTCAGTTAAACAAACAATTGCAATAAAACGTTTGGTTTTCGTATTGGCCCAAGATATTCTATTAAAAACTTCACATTTTAATAAATGGTAAATCTATACAATGGGTAGGCGAAATCATGTATTTAGGTTTGACTGTAGTTTCTGTTAAATATTTCAAGTCAAATTTGCAAAGTAGGTAGCAAAAATTATTTCGGGCACTCGACGAGATTTTGTCAATAATTGGTACTTCTTCACCGGAGGTGACAGTTTCGTTGACTGAATCGCAATATGTAGGCTACCCATCTTGCTATATGGTTTAGACTGTGTTGAACTGTGTAAGTCACAAATCCGCAACATTAAAAATGTCTACACACAGATCTACTCTATAAAAATACTTGCTCAAAAGTACTAGCAAGTACTATAAAAGTAAAAGTAAAAAGGTACTGAAAAAGTAAAAGTACTATAAAATGCTCAAAGTAAATATATGTAATATATATGTAACAATATCCTGCTGAACTAATACCTGCAATACGAAGATAGAATTTTTAATTTAAGCAAAGTTCAATTGATAGCTATTACTATGAAATTATTGATTACAGACATGAAGATATTAATGACTGAGAACAAGCTAATAAAAATAATGACAAGCTTTATTGGATTTATTGTTACGGATCTATCGAAGGTAAACTGGAAGTTTTATTTGAGTCTATACTTACAAAATAATACAATACATAAAGCGTGAAAAAATGCCCGATAGTGGAAAAAGTAAGCAGATTAACATTTCTCTAATTTAATTAAGTTATTTGTTAATTGCACTGCTTTCATGTACATGTGTGATGTTTTACATTCTTTTCGTTTCGAATACTTTATCTCTTTTCCTTATTTAGTTGAACATGAATGTCTTAATAGCGTAGGGGTAACGTCATGACATTTTAAATGACAGATCCTGAGGTGAATTGAACACTCGTGGGTTCGAATCCCAGCCGCGCTAATCTGAGAGTAAAATCTCGGACATTCACTGGACTGATTACATGGAAAATGGTCTAAATTGCCTAACGGTTTAAACATGCGGTGTTAGAAAGTGATAGACATCAAAGCATACAGTTGATCATTTCACTGTAATGCGTGTTTACTTTACTTTACATGAAGTCGCTTAATATTGTGTATTTATTGACATTATAGTAGTTATGCTACCATATGATTTGGTGAAATATATGTAGGCTATATATAAAGCCACAATAATTCCCTTCCCAAACTCTTCTCCAATAATGCAATCAGAAATAGGTTCTTGCGTTTAGCAGATACTCCGAAGATACAGAGTGTTAATGTAGAACAATTTAGAGTGAATACTTAAACGAATTTGGGAATCAGATATTCAAATATAGAGTCAACTTAGAAAATAATTGAGTTATGCCCTATATTTTAGAAATATCCACCTGCGTTTGTTATTACCATATCAGCCAGTAACAAAAAGTTTATTGCCGGGTAGCGGGTGCCAATTAGAATCTAATGGGACTCTGAAGTGAGATAAATATTTTGTATTCAGCTTAATAATTTCGCTTACAAAATCTTAATCCTAATGTAATTATCGTAACCAATTTCTGAATTACAGCATAATCTTTTAGCGTTCAAATCTAAACCGTACTTTATTTTAAATTCTAACACTAAATCCTCCTTGTATTAGCTTCAGTGATATATCAAATAGGCTGCCCTGACAAACAAAGGTAGCCTATATAGCTCTAAAAGCTACGGGATTACTGCTACCGTAGTCGGGGTGTCGATGTAGCTTTCTTTTGTAAACACCTGAACTTCGCAGAGGGTCAGACAATCCGGAATAGGAAGCTGGATGAAGAGGAATCTTCCAGGTCGAACATCCGGCCTGCAGGCGATGGTGACGGTGGAACCTTCAGGGGGATAGGAGGGATAGAGGGCGCACACTGATGTGTTGACAGGATTGGGCTGTCCTTGTAGGGAGATGTTCGTTATCCCCACTGTGAAATTGTTCAGTCTCTCGGCTGTACCGACAATACAATACTTACAATACCACATGTAGATTAATTGCTAGTTTATTAATATCTTACATTATAAATGATAGAAAAGTAGCATTTAAAGATTGCTATATTTATAATCACTATTAAATTTAAGTATGTTTTCCCCGTGTTGTGTTCGGGATGTTTGAATAAATGACCATCAGGTGACTGCACGTGTCGTAGAAGGCGACTAAAACACTAAGATCCAAACCAACGTCAGAAAGGGTATTCTATTGGTGAGCGACTTGGCTCCAGAAGTTGCTACAAAAAAAATTTAAACGAATGGAAAGGTCTCAAATAAGCTGGTGGTGTGGTGTAGGACAGAGAGGATTTGAAACAGTCCATTCGTAACCCGACCCTGGGTAAACTGGGATTCAAGGGAGGATGATGATGATGATGATAATGACTTGCAAAAATAACGTTGTCTTAAATTTGCCTTATTTATTTCTTAAGATTCATAAGTAATCATATGCTAGTAGTCTAACATTTGGCTTCCTTTAATAGATTGTAATGAGTTGAATGAATAAAAGAAAAACGAGTGAACGAAGAACACTGAATTACTGAAGCTGAAATATTAACAAAATTTAAATAATTTAAATTTTTAACCTCTCAGTAATCTTGTGGTGATTCGTAGGCTAACCACGATCGTTGCAGCGCCTAGATCCACCTCCCACCAACTCCCGAATGATTCAACACCGGTACAAGTTGTACTGCTGCAAGTGTTAGAGACGTAAAAATCCGGATCAGTGTTTCCATCTACCGCTAGATCAGCGGTGTAGTTAAATCCCTTCTCCGAGTACGTAGAACTCTGGTAGGCGGGTCTACCCAGTGCCTTGTTGCCTCCATTGCTCGAATCTGTACAGTAACAACAACAACATCTTTGAATAACAGCTTATAATAATGAAAGAGACAAAGATAAAGATAGTGAAACTTTGGTTTGGACCACGCTATTGTATGGATGTGAATTATGATGTGAGATGATTAGCTGGACTCAAAAGGTTACAACTGGGGCGGTTCTGGATAGAGTTGGTACAGATAGTCAGTTGATAACTGTAGTGAGAAACAGGAAGACGAATTGGATAGGACATATCCTAAGGAGGAAGGTCTATTGAAAAAGGTCAAAGAAGGTAGAATGGAATGAAAAATTGGCAGAGGCAGGCCGAGATTAGTATGTTAGATGATTTAAAGACTCACTCATATGTGGGCATGAAGGGGAAAGCGATAGACAGAGAAGAGTGAAGGTATTATATACCATGAACCTGCCAGTAGATAGTGCACTAAGAGAGAAAGAAAATAATGAAAATATTATTTCTGTGTTTGAAAATCTATTAGTCAAATGGAGTAAGATAGTTGATAATGAACAAGTCATTTAAGAATTGTTATATCAAATAATTTACTGTTATTCATTTGATTTAAATCAAAATATATAAAATTTAAAAATATGATTTTTTAGTTCAATTACGTATCCTTCCAAGTTTTAGCAGCAGAGGACCTCGAACAATTTCTTTATGTCTGAAGCTGATCTATGATTTAAGACTTACAGGGAGATTGTAGATAGACTAATTAAACGGCGGTAAGAGAAAAAGTAAATTTAAATTAGAAATTGAGTATATAGGCCTTCTGCAGTTCACGCGACTTGAAACAATACAATTTCTTTTTTAATTTAATCACAAAAGTTCATAAAGAAATAAGTAATAGTCGAAAATGTAAAATAATTAATTACAATTAAACGTCTATGGTACTATTAAGCATTACAATTAAAGTAAATTGTTCATAACGTAGCGCAAATTAATTCTGAAGATCAAATTATACTTACAGACTTGAGCAAATGACTGTATCTACAACAACATTATAGAAATATATGCAGGATATTGCGAAAATATTATAAATACTTTTATTTTATGTTAATTAGCCTGGCCAAGAGTCCCCATAAGATCAATATAGGTCTACATGGTGAGAATGAGTCAAGAACTTCAATGAGTTACGTGAAATTTTTACATTATTAAAAGCTGGTGAAGATAAGGTTAGTGTCCGTTTCCTCACTCTTAGGCGATGTCATTGCTGGGTGAGCCCAGGATTTAAACCCGCACATACTGATTCGCGGTGGAGTATCTTACCGACGTCGCCACTGGCTCCAGCCAGTCAATGAGCTCAATGATAGGCTCGAGCAATATCTAATCGCTCTTTCCAGCATACTGCTACCCAGATCTGGAATATTCTTCATTAAACTCGTATGAAATTTTCTTTTGGATAAGATCATCCTTTGATTTTCAATAAATAATTACCTAAGCGTTTGAAGATCTGCTTATTCTATGTCTCTCTTTTATCCATTGTCCATGAATTGCGAATAGAAACATAAACCTCTTTCCGTAAATTTTCTACCTTAGGCCTGGCTCTCAGCATTTGAATTTTGCACCGTTTGGATCCCATTTTGTGGTTCGCTTAGACTGGATTAAAAGTTGCTGACGACAGTAGCACTCTAATAGAACATCTAGAACGACTAATAACGTTTTGAGTACTCATTATTAATACTAATACAAACTGATTGCTGCCAATCACTAAGTAAACTATTGATAATTACTATACTAATAATACATCTGTTCAGTACCGTCGTCGGGTTTTGTCAATGTAATGTGGGGTAAAGACACTTAAGTCTACAATTGAGGATTCAGTTAAGTCTACAGTTGGGAATTCAGGGAATTTTTCAAAGATACAATACTAATTAATACTAATATATATATATATATATATATATATATATATATATATATATGTATAAAGCTGGTAAAGCTAAGGTTGACATCAGTTTCCTCACTCGAAAGCGATGTCAGTGAAGGGCGAGCCCAGGATTTGAACCTGCATCTACTACTGATCCGCGGTCGACTATCTTACCGAGATGTGAGAGAGATATGAGAGAGATTAGCATTAGTTAGATGGGTCCTGTTGGCGCTCGATATTATCATTGACGGCAGTAACATTCTGATTGTTATTGTTGTTATTATTTTGCTGTGCAAGAGAGTTAGACAGTAAGATACTATATATATATATATATATATATATATATATATATATATATATATATATATATATATATATGTATATATATATATATATAAGTCTGTAAGATACTATATATATATATATATATATATATATATATATATATGCCAATACCTACCTCTTGAAAGTGAGAGCAATCGCTGATGGTTTCAAAGCAGTTAGGTATGTAGTTGTACATTTCACAAGATCTCAGACTGGACCGGTAGTTGAACCCCAGACATGAGAACAAATGCTTCTCCTGCAGAGCTTGAATACAGATAGCTGAGCATTCACTAGCTGACCTTGCTATCTGGGTTAAGGTCGGTTCATCAATGGCACAGATATCAGCTCTCAGATTGGTTCTTTTCTCAAGTATTGCCCCAGCATTGCCAGTGATGGTTACTTCTACACCCGCCACTGCATTAAAAGAAGAGCAGAACAGATTATACATGTATATTTCAGTTCTGCACGTAGCACTAAAAGTGATTTTGTCTAGCTGTTTCGACTCCACTTTTGAACGTTTGAAATTATCCCGTGTTGTGTCTGAGGCGCTGAAAAATAACTATCTTTCGAGGTTTTCAGCATACTTCTATGATCAGCACATGACCAGCCCATTTTATTCTTCATTTCGTGATGATTTCATTTACCATTTGATTTCCATGTCCATATGTTCTTATTTGTTACGTACTCTTTGAAACTGATTCTTAGTAATTTCCTTAGCCATTTGGTTTAGATAGAATTCAGTTTCTTTTCCATTGCTTTTGTTAATTACCACCAATCACATCCGTACTAATTTCCTGGTTTCAAGCAGGATTTAAGAATTCTTAGCGTAATCTCAAGTTTGGTATCGTGCCCTCTCGCGATGATAAATCACTAACGTAAATTATACTTTAATATATGTAATTATATATAAAAGGATGCTATTACTCGTATAAGAAATAGATATACATGTAAATTCTCTTACAAACTCCCAGAAGTAGAATAAGCTGCAACATGTTCACAGCTACAGAAACCAGACCTAGTGACAAAGGGAAATTCATGTGCGCATTCATTTTGATGAAACCTGTAATCAATCAATAAGCAATCTCAATGAATTAGGGAAAGTGTTAATCAATAGGGCTAAGAACACAAAACAGCTCTTTTACAGCTCCAACAAAATGTAGCCATCTATGCATATTTGAACCACGATTCTGAGCATTCGTAGTGTTGTGTTTTACTAATGTTGTATCTTTCATAACATGTGTTTGTACTTGTTTACGTGCGTGAGTGTGTTACTGTTAGTACTGTAGATTATAGTAATAGAAATAAACATCTAGATCTTTACTAATCATTAACGTAACATTTATTCTATGCCATACGACCAAGCCTATGTGGATTCTGAGTGAGTGGTTGTTACACTAAACCAACTTTTGAAATTTCTTTACAAATAGAGTAACTCGACATAAAGTTAGATAGATTTACATGCAGATGTAGAGGCACTAAATTTCACTTCATCGAACTTTCAGTAAACAAAATAAGTACGAGAGAAAATAGGTAACACCAAATCAACACTGCATCAATCCTATCGGCTTCTAGTATTTACGGCGTCATTAGCATCCTAGATATAAGAATTTACGAAGGTAAAGGTGTCCTGAATTTTTTTCTTTTCATTTATTCGCTTTGTTTCATTCAAACAAATCCTCATTGATCGATCAGAAGATGAACGCACTAATGTTCTATAAATAACACGCTAGCGCTGTGAAAGTTGCGGGTGTTTACAACCTTCAATACACTGTGATTGCGGAGATATGAGAGAGATTAGCATTAGTTAGATGGGTCCTGTTGGCGCTCGATATTATCATTGACGGCAGTAACATTCTGATTGTTATTGTTGTTATTATTTTGCTGTGCAAGAGAGTTAGACAGTTGTGGTTCCTGGGCATTTTAAGTTCGAAAAATTGACACAATTTTTTCACTATGGCTATGAAGCTCATATTGTATTCAGCGTTAATTAATAATACATCCACTCAAAAATAAGACATAGGCCTACATAATATGTCGATGTCTTTTGATGTGATCTTTAATATATTAATGGCAGTGTCTTGGCCGGTATCCGGTCTTCGAGATTACTGTACACATTCATAGCTCGATTTTGTTACTTTTAATGATTGACCATCTTTGCTTTTCATGGCGTCAATTATATGTCAACAATCCCATATAAATGATTAACCTTCCTGTGGACATAATACGAAGATCTTCTTAATCGTTGACTGACCTGGGATTTGATTCCAATTATGCGACCTGTTTTCAAAGCGAACACTCTACCCCTTAGCCCATACATCCCTACTTGTTGCGGTAAAAGCTATTTTAGACATTGTCCTATGTTTAGTTATACTTTTAGCTTTTGTTTAGTTTTAGTTTTAGTCTTAATATTGGACTTATAGTTTAGTCGAAGTCTTAATTAAGCTTAGTAGACTGTTTCAGCTATAACTATTTTTTCAAGAACATTTAGAATTGGTTCTAACAGTTAGAATTACAGTTAGAATTAGTTCCAACTTCTAACCTAAACAATATGAAACATATTTCGATCAAGTTTGTAAGAGGCTCTGAGAATGGAATGCCTTAAGAAAACAAGAATAATCTTAGAGGTCGAACAGAATGTGATGTTTTCACCGAATGGAAACAATACGAATCAGGATCGATTCTTGAAACATGAATCTGCTTGGTTTAAGCACAAATTGAGCGTCATTCTATTTACTGCTAAACTGCAGATCTGCAAGAAAATCACTCAATATTTGTTTAACCCGAATCCATGATAATTTATTGGAATTTACAGACCTATATCCATAGTTTAAAATATTAGAGTATATTAGAAAAGATTATTATTTATAGACTTACTAATTACTATTGATTATAATTAAACAACCTAAGTAGTATTCAATATGGACTCCATCTTCGATTTGGGGCAGGACACTAGACAGTTGATGCATTATATATATATTGGTTGCAATATGACAAAATCGAATAATCCTAATAATAATTATGAACAAGGTAACTTTATGAAACTTGGTAAGGCCTTAGATACAGTTGTTCATTATATTCTGTTCTACAAACTAAATAATCATGGAACTAATTATAATTATAACCATGACACACTAGCTAAAATTACGCCAATGAAAGTGTGACGTTGTAATTGTCAAGGTCGAACAGTATATCCAATAGAAAATAAGTAAATAGACGTTATAGACCAAAATGTTTCAAAACAAATGTCGTCGTTGAATTGTTTATCTATATTAATTAATTTTGAGAGTAAAATCAGTCCTTTTCAAAGTTTTTATTTCTAGTTCTGTTCTATTGGTTCAGTTTTGTTCTGAAACTGAACGAAATATTCGTGCTCAATAACTTGGAATGAACCTCCGCTCAACTAATACCGTGATTTCTAATGTGATATGAATATCTGGAGTTACCTAACTGCTAAACATAGTTTAATACAGAAAAAATACCCAAGGAGATTCAAATGACGCCGGCCAAAATAGAAATTTAACTAAGGATAGAAGGATCTTAGCCTCCATCAGGCAGCCTCCTAAACTATTCCTGTGCAACCGAAATCCTGAGAATCATAGAAAAAAATGAATAACCCATTTTCAATGATTCATCACAATGAATAAATTCTTGGAAAGTAATCAGACATCTCGAGATCAGGAGACATTTATCAAACATAAAAAGTAAACATTATTTTATGAGAATAATCAACGTGGAGAGATATGCTTTCTTTTAGTATTTTCGTCATTATTTCTTTTTATTTCTTTCGTTTTTGTTTATATGACTCTGTTCATCTTAACTCTGGATAAAAGGTGTTCAACAAGATAGAACCGGTAGTATTCTTCTCTTTGATGGCCAAATGTTCATGTATTTATTAATCGTTTGATGGTTACAATGTGTGCGTGTATTTTGCATTAATTTTGCCTAATTGCAGGCATTTTGTGTGACGTTTTTTCTCATATAAACATACATGTATAATTGTATATTCCACTTCCATTCCTGCTTCGTCAAGAAGATCAGAAAGTAAATTAGTATTTATCTCTTAGGCGAGTTTAATATTTGCATTTTTGCACCCGATGAACAATTTCATATAGTGTCTCTTTAATTTTACTGGTGGATAAAGCTTGAGAAGACTGATGTATTAAGTGATGTATTAAAAAAATGTAGGACTTAACTGATATTTCTATTATGTGCACGATGTATATTTACTGCTACAGCACGAGTTACCAGATCTTGTTGTGGTTTTATCACTGTGATAAAATTTAATTTAATACCTGTTCTATGTCAAAATTACTGTAGGCCTATGTACTGCAAAAACCGATTAATGGAAATTGGTATCTCGCGATTTACCTTCATTAATTTTCCAGCTGTTTCGTTCACTAACGTGTATTTAAAACCTTTGGTATTTCATAACTAAAGTGCTGATTATTTGATAATGTAACAATAAAGTCACTCCTCTTTCTTCACACCAAACTGCTGAATTATAGATAGTCACGCTTGCATGGTTCAACTCCAAACACCTCAACCTCACAGAGAGTGAGTGCTTCAGTTATAGCGAGCTGAATATAGAGATATCTCCCAGGCTGGATATCTCGAGAGCACGGTATAGAGACAGTTGTGTTGGGCGCGGGATACCCGGGGTAGAATGCGCAGACTGACTGATCGACCGGTCCAGTACCTGATACAGACGTGTTGGTTATACCGATGGTGAAATTACTCAATCTGCTCGCTGAAATATTAATCAATTAAATTATATCTGCCGTCTTGAGCACATTAAGCCTGTGTTCAGACAATCACATCAAAACTCCTATCTATTGACTTCAAGACTGAAACAAGCACGAACCTATAAGGCTATAAAGGCTTAGTTGACGTCTGTTTCGGTATGGACAGTGTAGATGTGAGAGTCTGGCCGACTTCATGCGAGGAAGCCAATTCTTTGTCTTGTAAAGAAATTCCTATATTTGATTCATTCTGCTTCATTTGTAAGATTTTCGAAAAAGCTCCTGCTTAATTAAACGGATAAAACCGATCACAGAAGAAAGTAAATTCCAGATTTTCAGTTCGGTTTAGACAAAAAGCAATCTACAATAGAACCATATACGTCGTATAACTGACGTTATCGAGAATGCATAAAGGTAAAAATAAGTTTATACAGCGTTTTTCTATATGTGCTGCTGCTATTTTTAAAGTTTGACAAGATGTTTAGTATATAGACTTTAACTATAAACTTTACCAGAAGTCGCAACAACAATACACAGAGATACTAATATCCTATATTTCTAATAGCACGTACAGAGTAATACATGTATATGAAGACGAATATTCTGATCTCAAAGAAATAGGTGTTCTACAGTGAAGAGTGATTGGTCAAAAACTTTACCTGCTCTACACTATTGATATTCCAATTACGAAAGGAGTTACTGTGGCCACATTTGCTGATGATACAGCACTAATCGAAACTGGAAAGGATCTCGCAACATCAACGAACAGAAAAGAACCATGATCATTTATTTGTAACTGAATCAAAATATACACAAAGTGCATACAACTAGACAGAATACAAATAAAACGGCCGGCAAAAAGAGCACAATTGAGCTCTATCTAGCTGACTACAGGAAACACAGAAACGTAGCAACATAAGATTGTAGAAAAAAATTGGAGATAATAAACATAGATAATGAAAATAGCATTAAATTTTAAAGAGCAAAACATTACGGACTAATTAAAGCAGAAACTAGAGATTAATAGAGCTAAAAGTGCACTAAAATTAAAACCGGATTCAAACAGTAGAAGGCCTACAGGCCGGACTAATATTAGTAGATAACCCCTGAATGATCAGAGGTTCTTCTGACTTGAAGACAGTGTACAACTGCAAACATAGACATAGACAATCATTTCCAAGTATCAATTAAATGCTGTTTGTTCATTTTGTTAAAAACTGATTCAGTGGAACAGATTCTGATTTCACTGGGGATATCATTCCAAATTGTACAGCAAGAGTTTACAAAGGAGTTGAAAAAAGCACGATTAGATTGTTTATAAAGGTAATTAATTGATTTAATACGAGTATGATAACTATGACCAGCCTGATTTAAGCAGAATAGATTGGCCGTAGAAGAGGGGACAGAAATGAAAGAATTTAAGCATCTGAAGATAATTTTATAGATTCGCAAACTTCGTAAGAGATTTAAGAGAACAGAGTATAAACAGCTTGTAATGAAATTCTGCAGTTGACTGAATCTTAGAAGATAAAGTTAAATGTTCGACAGTGGAATAACGAGTGCATGGGATCGAAAATATTTCCCGCCACTGACTTGATTTCCTGAGTGGATACTTGAGTTATTCAAATCTAGCTTCTACATGTATTTTTGTTTGATTAATCTAGGCACATTGATACGTAGGCTAAACGAAAATAAGAGAAAGCATAGTGCCTACCATATTGAGGACCATTTCTAGTGCTGATGTTAACAGTTTGAATCAGATAGCTGGCGTTAAGATCCACTGCCCACCAGCTGTTTACTCCAGTTACCCAGTTTGTATGACTGCAGTGATTGTTGTAGACATTGCGGTCAGGGTTACCATCCACTGCAAAAGCCGCTATAAAGGGCGGATAGGTTGAGCTCTGAACGGCAGTCTTATTTAGCGCCAGGTTGATTACTGATTTAACTATCAATTCATCATTTGTCTCAAGTTTATCAACAGACAATCAAGTAAATGACTAGTTTATTCAATCAATAAGAATATAACGTCCGGTTCCTCGCCATATGGCAATGTCAGGGACGTCAAAATAGTATCCGAGACGTCAAATAGACGTCAAAATTTACCGCCAATCAATCTATATTTACTTGTTTGTATCCTTACCACGGCAGAACAGATGAGTCGCTTTTCGAAAGAATTCGGGACTTGTAGGGCAAATGTTAACTAAGCAAAATTAGGGAATATCGCAAGAAAATATTTCAGAAGCCATATATTTTAACACGCTGGATTGGGTTTATATAAAAATTCGATACATAGGCCTACACTGACATCTTGATGAGATAGACCAATGCGAAATTTTTTTCCACGCCTTGCTCTTTAAAGAGCGTAGAGTGAAAGCACAAAGAGTGTCATTATTTGCCTCGAATCTTTATTTGAGAAAAAAAATCAAAGTGCCAAAAGGAATTTATAACTACTATATTTCTAGTTGTAAGATTCTTTAATTTAATGTACATAAATACTCCCTCTTAATGCACTGACTACTGCCTACTGGCAAATCCATAACATATAACGCCTCCACTCTTCTCTATATTCCGTTCTATTCTTCATTTCCACATATGAGTGAATCTTTAAATCATCTAATCTCAGTGTGTCTATACTTAGCATTTCTTCCACTCAACATTCTGTGACATCCTATTTAATTACTTTATTATACACTTTAATAAATATTATTAGAAATTATTACAAATACATAATAAATTTATCAAAAATTATTTATCAGGTGATGAAGGCCCTGCCCTGTAAATATTATTCGAGGCTGAGGAATTCAAAGGGCCCCACCTTTTCATAAGCAATATGTCCCAAGAGTAGTGGTATATCATGTTAGATGATTTAAAACTCCACTCGAAAGTGGACATGAAGAGAAAACAGAATACAGAGAAGAGTAGAGATGTTTATATCATGAACCTGCCAGTTGGCTGGGAACTAAGCAAGAGAAAAATATAATAAATTACTACAAGAATTAAAAGTTTTTAAAATGACAGTAAATTAAAGTAGAATTTAGTAAATTTTAATAACTAACTGCTTAATGGTAAGCAAGTCAGTTTTATTAGAAATATCCAGTCTGTGAGACTGACTTTAAACATGATTATGCCATCAGATCAAGAAATGTATCTCTTCAAATCAATTTATTAATCTATTCCGATAAATCAATTAATTCAGAGCCAATAATGGAAGTCTTTAAATCAATAAATTTAATTCTTCAGATAAATTAATTAATCTATTTTAGAACAAATAATTGATCTTTTCACATCAAACAATTGATCTTTTCAGATCAATCAAACCAATCAATCAAACCTCTTTAGACAAAGTCAGTAATCTATGCAGATAAAAAAAATTAAATCTTCTTTTCAATCAATGAACCCCTTAATATCATTCAATTAATCTATTCACATCAATCAATCGACCTCTTCATGTCAATAAATTGAGACACTAATTGCTATATAATACATTTTCATAAGCTCAACAAATACCATGGGGGCTCGGTGAACCAATTCAATTGCTTTACTTCTATTCCTAGATTTGAATTATGAACGACAAAGTTAGAATTAATTAATTAGTTGTTTATGCTAATAGTAGGTCGATCCTAAAAAATAACATTTCAAAGTTATCTGTATCTTCTTGTAATCATTTGTGCATAAGCCAGCCTATGGTAGATATGTGAGAACATGTTAATTCAATAAATAGTTAGTGAAATGAAACTGTAATCAACTTACGATTCTTGTCAGCATTGATCTGAAAATAAACAGATTGTGATAACAGATCCGTAGTAGCAAAATAATGGTAACGGATTTCTTCCCTAAATTGTACAATAGGCCTAATTCCACAAATAATGGTAAGGCCATAATTTTACAAGTTAATTCCTAATGTTAGATTATATTATTACTAGATGTACCCGTATGCAAGGATGCACATATCTAGGAAGATTTAAAACATTAAACAGAACCTGGGCTTGTGTCCTAACCTCTCAATCCGAAGGCAGACTTTCTACCAATACGTACAATGCCAATACCAATACGATACCAATACCAATGCCAATACGATACTGAAATTCAATATATAGGCCTACTTGCCATAAATCCGTACCCGACAAATTACAGAGCCGTAATTCGCTTTAATATTATTTTAGGAACTATATTTATGACGCGCGATCAAATTCATACTTGCCAGATGATAGCGTTGTAATTGGCGTTACTTCAGACAGACAGACACAGACTGAACTGAACCATTATATGCTTATTTATAATAACTACGGCGTTCAAAGTAGACTGGTCAAATGCGAGCAGGTTCTTCTAATAATGTTGCTTTGAAATTGAAGTGAGAAAAATATTAAACAGTTGATGATTCAAAGGCTACAGTAGAAAATACTAAAATTAGACAAGAGTGCATGCCTAATTATAGTAAGAATAAATTTTGCTACACATACAATACAAGGAATATATAGCGTCGATTTCACACCCATAATGAAGTCATTGACGTATAATTTCAATGTAAACTTAGCGTCACCTGGAGAAAATACTTTCAATGTAAACGTTGCGTTACCTGGAGAAAGTAGGAGCACTCATTCGCAATTTCAAAACAGTCAGGTTCTGATCCGTACATCTCGCAAGACAAAACGTCTGACCGGTAATTGAATCCACTGTATCCCTTGTAACTCCGCTTAGTCATCTCTAGCAAGCAAAAGACGGAGCATTCCCTAGCAGACCTTGTCATCTGGGTCAAGGCAGGTTCGCCAACAGCACAGACATGATCATTCTGACTGTTTATGTGCTTCACGAAGAATTGTGTTTGAGAATTAGCTGTGGTCGACCCTGAGATCCCAGAGTTAACACAATATCACAATATATTAATCGATACACTGGAACAATAAAATATAAATACTGAAATGCGAACCAATGGGAAACAAGTGAACTGACCTTCTAAATTCAATTCTGGGTCAGTTCATTTAGCGCCATTTGAACAAGGAAGCAACTTTACGTTTATAGAATATGATTATAATAACTTTTGAAATCATTAAATTTGGTAATAAAATCTTAAGCTGAATTAATAATCAGATATAAAAGTAATTTAATGTAAGTTAGTATTTTTAGCGTAGAGATAGCAAATATAGGCCTGCTAAATCTATTTTGACATTTGTGTAGCTAAAAAATGTATGCCTGTGTAACTATATCCAACCTTTTATGATAAGGTATACTTCAAAATTGAAAGTTTTAAGGGGACACCATATAAAGATATCAAAGAATAACAATATATTTATTATTAATAATTCCTACTGTTCTTATTAATGCTTATTTGCATGATGTCTTTATAAAGATAATATTTTTTGGAAAATTAGTTTACTGCTAAACATCAATATGCATTTGTATGTACATCATAAAAATTGGAATAAATAAATTGTACTGTTAGCCAGCAGTAGGCCAACTTCGACTTCATAAAATGTAATTCAGTGACACAGCCAATGGTAGCATGCGAAAGGTTCCTTACTGCGGTTCATTACATGCGAGTCCCACTATGGGTGAGCCGTCGCTGATAGCCCTAAGAGATAAATTGGTTTTGCTCTTATTCTATATACTCTCATTGATTTTGGCTGGAACAAGTGGCGATGTCGGTAAAATATGCGACCGCGAATCAGTAGGTGCCGGGTTCAAATGCTGGTCTCGCCCGTCACTCACATCGCTTTCAAGTGAGGAAACTGACATTAACATTAGCTTTTTTTATTTCGAAATTTTTATCAAATTACATGAGATGACACCATTAATTTCATTAACACAAGAAATGTATATTATAGGCCTACTTACCCTTTTCAATATTTGTTAACAGAACTGAGCCAAATACAATTAGATAAGCGCCTTTAGCATACATTATGAACTATACCTGAAAACGAATTAATCAATCAATTCAGCAATAAGTTGCATTTTCCATGAAGCACAATTTAATGAATTCTGTTAATATGCTTTCCTTGCTAAGGAAGGTATGAACTCCCAACTAAACTTAGCTCCTTGAGTGAAAAATGCTTTAAAACTATCACGATACGACGCAAGTCATGCTTCTAACTAAACTATAGGCCTAGTTAATATAAACCACGTTTACAATATTGATTGTGTTCAAACTTCAATTTTGATATTTGCATTACTAATCTATTATTTTCACTTAGGCCTATTCTTATTGCATTCAAATGCTAAATTTTGTTTAATGTATGCGATCTATCCGCGGTTTTTAGTTTTCTTCAAAATAACCGAAGATTTATATTAAGAATTCTCATATGGGCGCGGCTGAGATTCGAATCCACGAGGGTTCAATTCACCTCAGGATCTGTCAATTAAAACTTCATGAAGTTACCCCTACACTATTGGGACATTTTAAATGTACATGTATATACTTAACACTGAGTGAATCTATCTACGAGTGAGCAGCTTTCAGTATGTACTCAGTTTTAGTTATAAAAATCTTTCTAATGGATCTAATGGCGTTACATATGTGAAATATTTTATGACTATAACACAATTAGTTTACTGGTATATATGATTAAAGCGCTATTACCGACATCGCCATAGGCTAAACCAGTGGCGATGTCGGAAGATATTCAACCGCGGATCAGTGTGTGCGGGGTTCAATTCCTGAGCTCGCCCGACACTGACATCTCTTTCTAGTGTGGAAACAGACGTTAACATTAGCTTTACCAACATAGCCCACCTAGTACAGTGTTTGTAGAGATATTGACATGCTGGATGTGGTAAAGTTGTTAAAGGATAAGATTAAGTTATATACTTTTAAGAGATATCTTCTCTTGTCATGACATTCTATCGTACTATCATTTGAAAGTCTAAATTTCTCGCGTATTTAATTTTGCTCTTTAGGTTAGTTTAATTGCTTATTTATATTTTACAACGACTGGGATTATTTATTTATTGTACAATTTTACTGGGATCCAAGGGAGGATGATGATGATGATGATGATGATATTGTACAAGAATGATGAACCAACGGCATTTATCTCACCACATTGGCCTGGTTGTCATGAGATAATTAACTTCTCGCTTCAGACATTTTACTCAGCAAAAGATCTATGAGTGCAATTGTATTAAACGCGACTGACTAAAATCTTCCGACAGAGTCTATAAGAACTAACACAATACTAATATTGTTTAATTGTGGCTTACTGAAGATCTCTAATTATCTTATTAAAATATCCATGGAATTGCTAGGGTAATATTGGCTTAGCAATTTGAAAGCCAAAGAATAGTTTTTAAGAGTGAATTATTTCATAGATTTAATATTAACACATTTTTATTAAGATAAAAATATAGGTTTTCTGCTGAATTCTAAACAATAATAATCACTGAAAATCTACAGATTATTATATTTCATCTGAGGTGCATTTCGCAAACAGTTAGCGATTTATTTATATTTTCAGAAATTATCAGTCTTGGAATCTCTTTGTAATGTAATGCGTTTAAATTGCATATATACATATATATGAGTATTGTGGCATATTTTTGAATAACCATGACACTGCTAGAAGAAGGAATTTAAAAAACGTCCTAAGATTCTATGCTTTGTGTAAGCAAAGTTTGCCTACCTTCATTATAAACTCTATTCTTAAAGAGTCGTAAAGCAAATGTTTTCTGCAGAGATAGCTAGGCCGAGGTCTATATTACGTGGATTTTCATAACTGAAAAGTCATTGGAATATATTAATTAGAGTGATTTCAAACTAATAATTAGTGATGTGCTTAACGACTCATCTAAGAGAGCAACATATAAACGACTCGCACAGCTGTGTGTGTCGACTCTCTAAAACTGTTCACCTGCTCACTGCTCTCTAAATCACTACAGTCACTGAACCTGTATTTACGTGACTCCTTTACTCGTCAGTGTTGCCAATTGGCAGTTTGACCTGTTTCATACACAGTTGGATAAGTGTGGGCTAGTTTCTTTGGCTAAATTTGTCATAATTCATTCTGTTAAGGCGTTGGGAAAATTTTTTAGATCTCTACATGGTAACTCTGCAAACGCGTATCATAAACTGATGTGTTTGGATCTAATAAACATATTTCTCTCTCAAATTGACAACAGTAATTAAATTGTAAAAAATAAATACGATGAAGCGATTTCCTTAAAAACATTAATTAATATTAATGTCGCTATACTAAGCTACTAATCCATGATGGCCAGTCTTAAATTTCTCTCACCATTAATTAAATGTGTATAAAAATAGCCTACATCGATTACTATAAGCGGTTTCGCTTTCCTAAGATATCCTCAGCGACTGTTCTAGCCTAAAGGTGAATAATACCTATCTGAAATTGCTTTAAATGAAGCGGGAATGTTTCTTTACTGAACTATGCTGCAGCTGTAGCTGAGAGCCAGGGAGGCGGTGAGGCGGCCTGTAACAGATAGTTTGAATGCGTGATAGGCAGTAACACGCATTCCATCAAAATGCAATTTGTGAAGCAGGATGTTATAATCAACAGTATCAAATGCTTTTGAGAGATCTAAAAATAAAGCAAGTGTCTTGTTTTTATGATTATGTTCAGTAGATAATAGATTAGCACTAGAGAAAAGGGCATCAGTGGTAGAATGGCCGGATCTAAAACCAAATTGATTTTCATTAAGGATTTCGAAATAATTTTAAAATGTAGTAATGCGTATATGCATGAATTTCTCAAATATTTTATTTAAATTATTAAGGAGAGAAATTGGTCTATAATATTCCACTAAGTCATGTTTACCTTTTTTATAAACAGGGATGACCTTGGCTAATTTGAAATTATCAGGAAAGTAGACTAATTCTAACGATTTATTAATGATAAGTATAAGTGGATTTACAATATTGGTGCAGCTAATTGTAAAATTTTACTGGATATAGCGTCATTGCCAGTAGAATAACTGCTATTCATGAAATGAATGAAATTTATGACTTCATTGTTGAAAGTTGGAGCTAGGAAAATAGAGTGTGGTAGAGCCCTGTTAAGTAAATTCTAATATGATGCTTCAATTCTTGGGATCGCATCTGCTAGCCGTATACTATTTTGTATAAAATATTTATTAAATTCATTTATCAGACATAAAAAGTAAACATTATTTTAGGAAAATAATCCACGTGGGGAGATATGCTTTCTTTTAGCATTTTCGTCATT
The DNA here is from genome assembly GCA_905160935.1 of Enchytraeus crypticus. NCBI lineage: Eukaryota > Metazoa > Annelida > Clitellata > Enchytraeida > Enchytraeidae > Enchytraeus > Enchytraeus crypticus. Next base: position 1,315,180 of record CAJHZI010000438.1, on the reverse strand, counting down.
CTTTCTTTACATTTCTTTCCTATTTGTTTATATGACTCTATTCATCTTAACTCTGGAAAAAAAGGTGTTCAACAAGACAGAACGGGTAGCGTTCTCTTTGATGGAACTTTGTTCGTGTATTGATTAATGGTTTGATTGATACAATCTGTGCGTGTATTTTGCATTCATTTTGCATTTTGTGTGACGTTCTTTTCTCAGATAAACTTATATTCCTCTTCCACTCCTACTACGTCACGAAGATCAGAAGGTAAATTGGAATTCATCGATTTGGTGATTTTAATATTTCCATTTTTGCACAGGATGAATACTTTCTAATAGCGTCTCTTTGAATTTACAAATGGACAAAGCGTGAGGAGCCTGAAGTATGAAAGTAATGAAGGACTTAACTGATATGTCAATGATGTACATGTAAATTTAATGCTACAACACGAGCACAAAAGCACTCCTTAGATCAACAAGTTAATCCCTTCACAAAGTCTATGCCTTATCCAAACCTTATGTGGCCTATAGCTTGGGAAAAATATGGCTTCTGAGGTGGTTTCCCGTTGCCTTCCTTAGTTAGATGGATTAATTACCATTTAATCCTGGGGAAAATATTTCATGGTGAGGTGGGTCCACTCTTCTATCCTGAGCTAATGCCTTAAGTCGCCTCTTACGTACACGCGGCAGATTGTTTGCGGTTGCCCTATTCTGCACTGTTTGAACCACACCCGAGCACAACACGGGGAATTTTTGCCGTATATACGGCCGAGTCATGGAAATTGGTATCTCCCGATTTACCTTCATTAATTTTCCTGTTGTTTCGTTCACTAACGTGTATTTAAAACTATAGTCTTTAATAATTAAAGTGCTGATCAACTATATGTTAATATAGCAATAAAGTCGCTCCATCTTCTTGACTTCAAACTGTTGAATTATAGATAGACAAGCTTGCATGGTTCAAGTCCAAACACCTCAACCTCACAGAGAGTAAGACCATTAGTTATAGCGAGCTGAATATAGAGATGTCTCCCTGGCTGGATATCTGGAGAGCACGGTATAGAGACAGTTGTGCTGGACGCGGGATACCCTGGGTAGAATGCGCAGACTGACTGATCGACCGGTCCAGTACCTGATACAGACGTGTTGGTTATACCGATGGTGAAATTACTTAATCTGCTCGCTGAAATGTCAATCAAATTAGTTATATCTTCCGTCTTTAGCCCATTGAGTCTGAGTTTAGACTTTCTTATCAATACTCCTATCAACTAAGAATGAAACAAGAATGAAATAAGTACTAACCTATAAGGCTATAAAACTTAGTTTGACGTCTGTTTCCTTATGGCCATTGTAGATGTCATTGTCTAGCCAGACTGCGGACAACTTCATGCAAGGAAATCAAACTTTTGTATTCTGTAAAAATTCCTATATTTGATTCATTCTGCATCTTTTCTAGGATTTTCGAAAACGTTCGTGCTGAAACGGATGAAACCAATCATAGAAGAACGTAAATGAATCTCAGATTTTCAGTTCTGGTTTAGACAAAAAAGTATTCTACTGACGAACATGTCCGTCGTATAACTGACGTTATCGAGAAAACATTAGAGAAAAAAATAATTTGTACAGAGTTTTCCCAGTTGTATTTGCTACCTTTGATAAATTCTGGCACGAAGGATAAGTGAATAAACTTAACCAGCAGTTGCCACAATAATATATAGAGATATTAACATCTTTTATCGCGAACACAGCGTACAGAGTAAAATATGACGACGAATATTCTAATCTCAAAGAAATACATGCAGGTGTATCAGAGGGGAGCGTGAGAGGTCCAACCCTCTACCTGCTCTATACTTGTGATATTCCTGTTAAGAGATGAGTTACTCTGTCAAAATTTGCAGATGATACAGCACTAATCGAAACTGGAATGGATCTCGCCACATCCACGAACAGAGTACAAACAGTTTGCAATGATTTTTGATAGTTGACTAAATCTTGGAAGATACAGTTAAATGACTAAATGTCCGTTCAAGTAAGCTTTATTAACAAAAGATGAATAATCCGCAGAGGCTAAAAATCAATGGTACAGATGTACCAGATATACAATACGAATAAATGCTAAATATATTGGTATGAATCTAGATAGTAAGCTGATATGGAAGGAGCATGTTAAGAAGGAAAGAAATGAGCTCAACCTCAAATACTGGCAGCATTACAGGCCCATAAGACTATATTCTAAACATTCAGTAAATAAATAACTTAAATGTGCTTTGTCAGGTAATGATATCTGTCTGGCTTTTGGAATGTCAAATGTGGGGCCGTACGAAAAAAGCTAAAGCAAAGGTAATTCATGTCCTGTATTCTAGTTTGACATTCACATTCGAAATTAAGGTGTTTTTTCTAAAATTAAAATTCAAAACCAAACTTAGATTGAACTAAGAATCCGAAGTGCACAAATTGAATTGCACACAAAATGAACACTATCCACCTACAACCTGGTGCATTTGCACAGTAATAACTCCACAATTGGACGAATAATCTCCAATAAAAGTGGGACTGGCAGAGATTTTAAGGTATTTTTCACTATAAAACAGACATTTTGAATTGCACAAAAATGAGTGCAGATAGAATATGTGCATCATTTTAATTGTACACAAAATGAATACTATCCAGCTACAATCTGGAGCATTTGCACAGTAATATTTCCATAATTGGACGAATAATCTCCAATAAAAGTGGGACTGGCAGAGATTTTAAGGTATTTTTCACTATAAAACAGATATTTCGAAGTGCACAAAAATAAGTGCAGAGAGAATATGTACACCATTTTAATTACACACCAAATGAACACTATCCAGCTACAATCTGGTGCATTTGCACAGTAATATCTCCACAATTGGACGAATAATCTCCAATAAAAGTGGGACTGGCAGAGATTTTCAGGCATGTTTCACTATAAACAGACATTTCGAAGTACACAGAAATAAGTTCAGATAGAATATGTGCACCACTTCAATTGCACACACAATGAACACTATCCAGCTACAATCTGGTGCATTTACACAATAATAACTCCACAATTGGACGAATAATCTCCAATAAAATTGAGACTTGTAGAGATTTTCAGGTATTTTTCACTGCAAAACACACATTTCGAAGTGTACAGGAAAAAGTGCAGATAGAATATATGCACCAATGTTATAAATCAGAAAGGCTGTATTTATTAAATACAAGATATATAGCTGGTAGCTCTGATTATATGAATTTTATTTTTAATGTGGCAACAAATACACACTGCCGTTGCTCTTTGTTCCTTCTTCTGCTGCGAAAATTCTTTTCTTTGTTACAGTGGTCAGCGTTACACATTGGTGATTTTATTGCTTGTGCAGTCATTATTATTTCTAATTCGGCTAACGGAAAGAACGAGAATGTATCTCTTGTAAGTCTATAAAATTAAACGTTAAATTTATATTTAGGCTATTCTTCTATTGATTATACGTTTTTTTATCGTGTATAGACTATTACGTAAATTATTTTTTGCTGACAAATTTTTAGTATTTTTGTTATTTGATATAATAAAGACAACTTCTTTATACTATTACTTTCGGCAAATTCAGATTTAGGAAGAACTTTACTACCTCTTATTTGAAGTTATTTCTTTGCGTTGTAACTATGTTGCAGTAGGGCTAATGCATATTTAAAGAATTCAATTGTAAATTCCTAAGTAAAAGTTTAAGTTTTTTGCTTATATTAATTATTGTTAATTTAATGTTATAGATGTTACGGGTTATTATTAAAGTCTGGATTTAATATATGCATGCCTACTGAATATTTATATCCGTATATTTTGCTTTATATTAATTATTTTTAATTTATTGCTATATAGTCTGCGTGTTATTATTAAAATCTGGATTTAATATAGGCCTATGCTTGGTTTTTGAAAATTGATATTAGTATATTTTGCTCAATTTGTTCATTTAGGCCCAAAATATTTATTTTGTTCTTTAGTCATTTCGTAAATATGCTGCTATAAATAATTACGTTATCAGATAATTTGTCCACATATTCATTCACCTTGCTTTTTATAACTGATGCCACTCATTATTTTTACTTAAACGTGGTAAGTAGTTGAACGATGTATTTGAATTTTATCACACTTAAACACCAACCAATTCTACCAAATTCAGAGAAATTTAGATTGGATGTCTTTTGAAACGTGATATTTATAGTTTTGTGAATAGGAGTGGGCTAAGATATGAAATTTTCAGTAGGCTACTGGATTACGGGCATGTTACATGCGGAGTAAAATTATCTCTACAAAAATAATAGTGAACACGTCCCATTAAATTTCTGCTAATGCCATTTTGAAGAGCAATAATTTCCTTGCAAAAGGACGTAAAATGCGAGCTGATATGTTCTTAATTGACAAAGTTATTGAATTTTAATGCATGCATTAGGTCATTAAGCCTACATGTGCTAGGCGAGAGCTGCTGCCGTGAGACGAAGAGAGCGCAGCTATTGTTAATTCTCCTCATGCAATGCATGCATTGAAAGTTCAATAACTTTGGCAATTGAGAACATATCGGCACGTATTTTACGGCGTTCTGAAAAGAAGTAGGCCTAATTGCTCTTCAAAACAGCATTAGCATAAATTTTATGTTACATGTACGCTATTATTTTGTAGAGATAATTTTACGCTACATGTAACATGCCCGTAATCCTATACTGTAAATTTCTTATTTGACCCCACTCCTATTTGCAAAACTAGGCCTATAGCTTTGAAGTTGTAAAATATATTAAAACTAAATTTCTCTATATTTGTTAGCATTGGCTGCTGGTTAAGTTAGGTGAATTTTAAGAACATCGGTTAACTCCTTGCGTCTTTATTGTAAAATTAATATGGGGTATCAGTTATAAAAAAACACAGTGTATAATCAGATTTATACCATTTTTGTATGTAGGCCTATATTGTTATTTGCAGTCCTATGTTGTTGTATTATAAAAAAATCATGTAACGAAGAGATACATATTACATACATCTAGGCCGCTATTTGTTTTGCTTTAATTTTTTTCGCTGTGCGCATGACAAAACTGCTTCTGACGCAAAGTTGTTATCAAATTTATTGTAGAATTTAGCAATTACATAGAATTATCATATTAATTTTTCAATAGGCCTACATAATCAATTTCACGTCTGCACATTTATTGTCTATTGTATCTATTATTCCATATTTTGAACTTGTTCTTCCAATAAAGTAAATCTCATAGCATATTTTGTTTATACGTCACTTGTCCTTTCCCGTGTCGTGTCCGGGTTGCTTTAAGAATAGACCAATCATGTACATATGCACGTGTCGTTGAAGGCAAAATGAAGAGCAAGATCCAAACCAACGGCTGAAACGGCAATCGGTTGTTGAGCGCCTATGCTATACAAAATGCTTCCAAATTTAAAGGAATTGAAAATATTCAAAAGGTCTATTTGTATCAAGACCCTAGTTAAACAGGCATTTAAGGAAAGAAGAAGATTATCACGATGTGTTTGCTTTGTTAATATTACGTGATTGAATTTGGGCGTAGACTAGATCTCCAATAGGTAACCCTATATTTGTTGTCCTGATCCTTTCTATAACAGTTTCATTTATAAAATTCGTCAGCAATTTCATCATTTTTAAAGATCTATTTTGAAAATTCAATGAATATATTCATATATGAACTGTGAATTTATTCATTAACAACTAAATGTATATTTCTATATTTTAAATTTGCTTCATTTTTGAATGCTCTATGATTAATTTTAAATTACAAACATAGTCTGTTGCAATTATTATTATTTTTAATGCATGCTTGAAATAGTGGTATTGATTCATTTCTTATATAGTTTATTATACATTATTAGTCTCCGCATAGATTTTCCCTTTGGGTGTTACAATATATTAACCTAAATAGGCCATATTATTCAGTCATAAATTACATAGTCTGAAAATTAAATTTATCCTCAGGTTTCAGTCAATTCGTAGGCATAAATCATAAACGTAACTTATATATTTCCGCATTTTCAATTGCTTGTTATTGTTTATTAATTCCTTAATCTAAATTTCAATAGGTATTGAATAATTACAGCAGTCAAATTGTTGTTATATATAGCCTTTGGCGGTTTTATCCTGCCAATGGCAGGTCCATGGCATTTAATTAAAATGTTGATAATATGCATGGAACAAAGTTTACTTAATTTATGATACAACTATGATTTATTCGCATGGTTGTGTTGCAGGAAATTACTAATATGTGGGCTTCTTCTCAGCCCTACTTTCAGTGTCAAGCGAGTAAGTTGTAACTTCTTACATCATTCATTTTTTAGAATCAAGTGCTTAACATTAATTTTAATTTATGTAATTATAGTTAATTATTAACCAGTAATTATTGCTAGTAGGCATCGAAGGTCTTCTCTTTCACTAAAATCTATAATCATCGATTCAGAATTTGTTAGGTAATTCTTCATTAGTAGTTGCTACACACATTTCTGATAAGGCAAAAGCAGGGAGTAATTATGAAGGAAGCGGTGGCAGCTGTCCACCAAATGAAAATTCTGCTCCTTCAGCTAATATTTTACGGATACAGTCCTGTAGCGTGGGTATGGCTGATAGGGGGGGGGGGCTAGAGAATAGCAAGGGGGCACATGTTAAGGGGTTAGTTCCGTCGCCTAGAGGCAGTTGGGGGTGAATTTTCGCAAATTCGACTAGAGTAGCAGGGAATTTTGGAAACTTACATAAGCTACCCTAGCGGACCATCAGGGTCGAGGGTTTTGATATTTCAGATTTAATTTTTGTAACATAAAAATGTTGATTGAAAAATGACTGGTGCTAAATACTTGTTAAGCTTCATGTTTCAACTTCAACGATTCTGCAAAAATGTATTAAATTTTGCTTTTCTTATGAAGAAATGTATTTGCAATTATGCATTGTTTTGGCTACAATAACAATAACTATTATTTATTTCTTCATGTGTTTTCTTCATGATTTCCAATCTATTTCAATACAAAGCATTTCATAATTATATTAAAGTGCATTAATAAGTAGCAATGTAATAGTACCGTTACTACCGTTCATAGCCTACGTTATTATATTTATGAATTTGAATGCATTTTAATTTTTTTAAATTAAGAATTAAAATCTATACTTTAACTTTTTTATCTTTACATAACCAACCTTACTTAGCTAACCTGGTTACATAATTCTGTCAATAAATCGCTCACATAACATTTAAAATTAACAAGAATTACATTTGATTCTTGACGGCGGGATTAGCGCATTTGGTTTAGTTGCGCGTCAAATATCGAAGTTAAGCTGCATCGACCTCGGTTAGTACTTTATGGGTGACCACCTTGGAAGACCGAGTGTTGCTAAAAGCTTAGGAAGGAAAAATTCCCAGGGTGATGGAAGGTTATTCTTGAATCCGCGCCAGCTGCAATTGATGCGCCATCGAAAGGCATCGATTACTAATAACCGTGGAGAAAAAGGAGGAAATGGGTCTTAAACAAGCATCTGTGCTTCCTAACCCAATTTGCCGTTATGTTATGCCGTTATTATCAATGAATGTTTCATAACTTTCATTTATATGTCTGACATTATAAAGCAATCCTCTTGAAAATAGACTATGACTTAACTACAGTGCATTGATCAATCAACACAGAATCATCAGTAGTCATCAGTTCTTCTAGTTGCCTTCATCCACGATAAATATGGTAAAATAGGAAAATGTCATATACGTTAATCAGCTAATGAAGAGGATACATTAACCAAAATTTATCGTCAACTGAAAACGTATTGCGCCTCATTTCCTATAACAATAAACTTTCCTAATGAACTTTAACAGTCTATCCCTGATAGGCTATAAATTCCAATGAAAACTCTACAGACTCTGACTATCACAATTGACTCTAACTCTCAATTGCAATATAATAATTTACTAATGATTATGATACGTAATTCATTAATATAACTCGCTATTCTATGATAATCTTCGATTGATAGTTGTGGGCAACATCGCAGGCTCCTATTGTTTGATTAGAGCCGATACCAGCTTGGACTAGCTAGCTAGGCCCACATCAGAAAGCTGGGTTGCTTGGATCGAAGCCGACACCGGGGCCCCGCCAAAAATGACGTGTCAGCTGTCAAGTGACGTAGTTATCGATTTCATATGCATAACCTTGAGCTCGGCAATTTTTAGCGGCTTTAGCCTAATGCTCGATTTTATACAATGTCTTGAACATTATGTCACTGTTTTGCACATGAAATTCATGAAACCGATACAGTTTAATTTTTACGTAGTTAAACAATGGTCGCGATTCGCAAAAAATGGAATTAACAATAATTATCACGGTAAAAGGTATTTTCTCAGTTCTGTGGGCCGGTGGGACATCAATTAGCAGGGGGCCCGACCCCCTGGTCACCTCCCCGACGCTACGGGGCAGCACGAAAATCATATGAAATTTGAATTGATTTTCCACTTTTACCTTAGGTCCTATCTACTATCATAACAAACTGCCACCATTCCATTTTAATCTTCCACCCCGTTATTATAAGCTGAAACCTCATCATTTTAAGCTGCGACCCCATCATTTTAATAAGGCATCCCTTGAACAAATTTCTTTAAGCGCCACTGGCAGAAATCATCATGATTGTGCATGTATATCAGGCTGGCTGGAGCAAGTGACGATGTTAGTAAGATATTAGACCGCAAATCAGTATGTGCGCGGCTCAAATCCTGTGTTCACCCGTCACTGACATAGCATTCGATTGAGGAAATTAGCGTTAACTTAATTTTTTATATTAGCTTTACTACGTTTGAAATCTTTTATTTATGCATAGTGGAGATAATTTTATTGATAATTAGGTCATATCTTTATCATTTCAACTATTGCAATGTGATACTGCTATTATTGCCATGAAAAGTTTTAAAGTAACCTGATGTAGGCCTATAAGTCTATATAAATATTCTTCCACACTAATTGTACTCCATGCTGTATGAATTATGTTTGCTTTCTAGGCTTGCAGTCGCCACACACGGTCAGTTTTGCCATCAGACGTCTCTGTTCAGATATCTGTTCGGATAAATCTGAATAGATAAATTTGATCGTCTGTGGGCTGTGTCAAATTTATCTGAACAGATATCTGTTCAGATAAATTAGATCCTGCATAGTCACTTTTAAGTTTGAGAGAGAAGTATTGGTTGTGATTATTAAAAATGTTACCTTGTTCAATAATAATTGTTTTAAATAAGATTAGGGATTGCTTATATCTTCACAGATTCGTTTGGATGAAGTAGACGTAGAAGCAATTCTTAAAGAAAGTGAAGAATTGGGGTTAAATCTTCTTCATGAATCTCCAAGACAAGCGCAAGGAGGTCTTGCAACGATTGTTCGAGTACTGGGTTTTAGAAATCTCTTCATGAATCGCATATACATCTATAGATTCTTGCAGCGTCACGCAAAGCATGAACCCCGCGATGCTTCTATAAGTCCAACAGAATCACCAGAGCAACTTGAAGCTCCAGCAGATGATGCCGAAACAATCAAGAATAGGCCTAATACATCTATTTCCAGCAATTTTCCATTGAATGAGGGAATTAATGTTACTATTGTCAAATTTGAAGTTTGTAAACCACAACGTGAGTTATCCGAAATGCTAAACTTTAATTACGATTCAGATGATACAACGGATTCGTCACAATCACCTATGACATCAGGCAAGTTATACAGTGTTCTGTTTATGATATTAATTGTAAGTACCTTGGAGTGGAATTTAGGAAGGCGCCTATGCGTAAATTTGTATTGTAGAAGGTTCCTTATGAAGATAAGTTTATTAACAGGGATATGACTAAGATAGTTGTGATGCCTTATGAGTAATGAATTATAATTCCATCCTCCTACCAATCTTCAATATCAACGGTGAAATTACGATATATTAAAAGAATATGAACTTTTATCTAAAATTTCTTGAAATTTTTCTGCGTGACTACTGGTGACTAAATACTAGTATAGAAATGTAATCATAGTACTATGCTGTGAAGGAATACAATTAAATACAAGTAGCCTGGTAACTAAATAAGGTTAAAAATAAACAAATAATTATAAATGCATTCTTATCCATTGAAGATATTGTTACGAAATATTGTATTATTAGAACAGGGTTAACAGCTGCGACTC
>CAJHZI010000438.1:502500-602500 GCA_905160935.1 Enchytraeus crypticus | reverse complement strand
TTGCTATTGCATTGAATAAAGCTGTAAAGCCACTGTTGACGTCAGTTTATCTCTCGAAAGCGATATCAGTGACGGATGAGCCCAGGATTTGAACCTGGGTTGAATATAAGAGGCTGCGATATTGAAGCAGTTTTGTTAGTTTCTGGTGAAACGTCAGGGCTTCCTGTGACTAGTGTTGTGCAATCTCGTTCTCGGCATAATTCAACTAAAGACTCTCGTAGGCTTATAACATCAGGGCTTCCTCTGACTATTTTTGTGCAATCTCGTTCTAAGCATAATCCAACTAAAGAAACTTGCATTTCTGCTAAAGTTTGCGTATAGACGTCTAGTAAACTATACTCAATGTAGGTCTATATATTGTTGACCTGTTGTGTGCTATTTTACATTATTGTATGGTGTTGAATTGTATGCGATGTATTTGCCTATTCAGTACAATTGTATTTAGTATATTTGTTTATTATCTGAGAGTTGGAGTTATGGGCAGCTATGTTGAGGATATGTAGAAAATATTAGATAGTTTATTCATAAAATGTTAGACCTATTTAATCAATGTTAACTAATTCTGTATTAATATTAAACATATATTTTATATCATTTGGTTACGAGTTTTTTGTTTCTGCTGTAAAAAGTTAAGAAGTTTCCTGTGTTGTGTCCGGGTTGTTTGAAGAATTGACCAACCGGTGACTGCACGTGTCGTAGAAGGCGACTAAAGCACTAGGATCCATACCAACGTCAGAAAGGGCATTCGGTTGGTGAGCGCCTAGGCTCCAGAAATTGATACAAAAATGTATACGAACGGAAAAGTCTCAAATAGGGGATTGACTGGTGATGTGTTGTAGGACAGAGAGGATTTGAAACAGTCTATTTGTATCCCGACCGTGGTTAAACTGGGATTCAAGGGAGGATGATGATGATGATGATTGAATTGAATTTGGTGCTCGATGTTGCCTAGTTATTAAGGACATCAATGGCGGTCTAGATTTAACTATATCAAAGCTGTTATTTTCCTCAAGTAAACAGCCGGATTTTTGTTTGTAACATTTTGATTTGCATGGTTTTTAATAAGGTGTATCTTTTTATCGTCATCTTGTAAAAACCGGCATAGTGAAATGATCAATGTCGATATCTATCACTTTTAATACCACATGTGTAAATCGTTAGGCAATTTAGATCATTTTCCGTAAAACCAGTCCAGTGAATGTCCGAGATTTTACTCTCAGATCAGCGCGGCTGGGATTCGAACCCACGAGAGTTCAATTTAATTCAGGATCTGTCATTTAAAACTTCATGACGTGACCCCTTACGCTATTGAGACATTCTATATCTTTCTTGTAGTGTCGTGGTCTCATGGAATTTAATTCTCCTAACCACAAACCAGTGGGTTCTACTCGTGGGACTGACTACTTGATCTGAGTTCTCAGATATGTACAGATCTGCTGTAGAGTACAATTTGTCTAAATATATCTGAACTTCTACCAACGCTCCATACATTAGTGGCCACTTAGCGGTTCTTAAAAAATAAGTCCTTTTTGAACCTTCAACATTGTGACTTAAGCACGCAACTAATATACATGTATATTTGTTTTCAGTGATTTCTTAATATATACCGAAGCAGCATTTGCAATCATATCACTTGAGAAATAAACATAAACATAACGGCACACTGGGTCACAGGTGCTTGTTTTGAGACCCATTTCCTCCTTCCTCTCCATGGTTATTAGTAATCGTTGCCTTTTGATGGCGCATCAATTGCAGCCGGCGCGGATTTAAGAATAACCTTCCTTCACCCTGGGATTTTTTCTTTCAAAGCTGTCAACACTCGGTCTTCCAAAGTGATCGCCCACAAAGTACTAACAGAAGCCGATGCAGCTTAACTTCGATTATTGACGCGCAACTAAACCAAGTGCGCTAATCCCGCCGTATAGTGCGTTAATCTCGCCGTCTAAATGTCGTAAATCTTTAAATATCTTTGGAACATTAGATAGGCCTAATAAATATCCTCTTTCCATTCTCAAATAGCCTTAATCTCTCTATTTAAATCACAATTGAAGTGAAATATCAATAAATTAATTCGAGTCAATTAGTTCAAGGCGGAAATTCATTAATCCCTGTATAAGTGCTCTCCTAAATTCCTGAAGATAATGGGTTAATCTACATGTATAACATCATTTCATTATTTTTGGCTGGAGCCAGTGGCAAAGTCGGTAAGGTATTCGAACGCGGATCAGTGTGTGCGGGGTTCAACTCCTGGGCTCGCCCGTCACTGACATCGCTTTCGAGTGAGGAAACTGACGTTAACATTTGCTATACCTGCTGTACGATAGAATGGACTATGCCTTTTAACTAATTTTCCAGTTTTTCACCGCTTTTGGTCTCTTTAGTTTTCTGCTCGTCGGCTTGGGCTTGGTTCAATAGTGCTCGACGTTGTCATTGACAGCAGTAACACTTTAATTGATGTTGTGAGGATAGCTCGTTTTTTCTTGGTTTTTACGTTGAAAACAAACAGGTTTTGCAAGTCGAAGGGCCACACTGTTAAGGAGTAAATGTAAACATGTATTATAGTTGTTATATTTTTATACAATTTTTATTTTTGATCTTCGACTATTTCACCGCACATTGTGATGCGCTGCTCCTATTGTAATGTTTTATCCAATTCTGTTGTTCTGATATATGTATATCGTAACTAGAAAAAATTAAAACTAATCTCATTCATTTTCATATATTAATCCGTAACAATTTAGGAAATAACTTTACATAGTATCGCATATCTAATGCTGTTAGTTTTATATTTGAATACTTACTCTTCACTTTCTTAATTTCCGACCTCAATTTACTTAATTTCATACTAGATTCCGTTGACAAATATACATTATGGTTTCTTCTTGACTTCCATACCTGTAATACTCCTGCCAGTTCTGACTAGATTTATGCTATTTAAAACACGTAAATCTAACTATCCTGACATCTTTTCTTCCTTGGACTGGTGTCTTGATTTATTCTGTTAATCATTTTGATAGATCTTTGTTATTAAACTGTCTTTAGTTAGTAAACTTTGGCTTCATTATACTGGATATAGTGTCTAGGCTACAGTAGGATGCTATTTTGGTAAAAACCAATTGTCATAATTGGCAGAAAAATGTCCAAAACCCAAACTAGCGTTACTGTTGTTCTTGATATATATACCACTATGAAAAGTAAAGCAAAATTTATTTGAAACATTATTTCTGCAGTTTTTCCTTTTTGCCATGTACGTTTTGTTGCAATTCGCTTGAAGGTATGTTTTGAATATTGCTGCCAATACCACTGCAGATTAATTCAAACTCATTGATTGAGGTATGTCATTTGATTCTGATTGATTTGGCACTTGCAGTTTTGTAGTATATTTGTGATTAAGTTTTATTGTTTGAATGTCTTATATGATTTGCAGACCTATAGAGTAATAGATCAGCTGATTAGCAGATAGAAATGGCGACTCTCTCGGTTCGGCTGATATGCAGACGTTTGTACTGGTTGTTGACCTCAGGGTGCAGAGGTCATCGAGGGCGTACTATGACTCGTTTTGTTGTAGCTCAGTGGCTCGGGGTCATAATGCTTGTAGTCCTGTGGGTCAGGTTTAACGGAGGTACGTTCACTGGCGGGTTTTAATTATACCGTTAGATGGAGATTAGAGTGTTGGAAGTTGCGCGTGCATCTTCCAACTTGTATGCAGGAAATTGCATGTGCTACCTTATAATGCATTTTAATTGTTCTATGATCGTATGTGTATGTGTTTGTGTGTATATGTATGTGTGATGTATCTTGATCCTGTCTGTTTTGATGAATAAAGAAATAAATACATCATAAATACCTCTAAATAAATCATAAATACCTCTAAATAAATCATAAATACCTCTAAATAAATCATAAATACCTCTAAATAAATCATAAATACCTGATGCTACATATTATGTTGTTTCACACTTTGAGCTGTTAATTTTTCTGCTTTCACCATAATTTATCAACGTTTGATGACTTTCTATTTAAAGTAAAACATGTATAACACTAGCACTAATAATACGTTCACGGGCGGGTTTTATTCAAGTGATTATTTGAGATCTGCGAAGCTATTGTTGTTGTTGTTCAGTGGTTGTTGTTTGCTATATTCTACGCTGGATGTTCTCATTGCGAAGGCTATCCAGTGCAGATGTTGTATATATGAACAAGTAGAACAGCAATGTAATACTGTTTAGATACATAAGAATAGGAATGTAATACTGTTTAGATACATAGGAATAGCAATGTAATACTGTTTAGATACATAGGAATAGCAATGTAATACTGTTTAGATACATAGGAATGGCATGTAATACTGTTTATGTACATAGGAATAGGAATGTAATACTGTTTAGATACATAGTAATAACAATGTGGTACTGTTTAGATACATAGTAATAACAATGTGGTACTGTTTAGATACATAGGAATAACAATGTGATACTGTTTAGGTAGGAATTGACTGGAGAGATAGAAGACTAATTTTTGAACTTGTACATTAATCAAAGAGCAGTAATCAAAATCCAACAAGAATACTCAGAAGAAGGTGAAATAGGACGTGGAGTAAGACAAGGTTGTAGCATTTTGCCGCTGCTGTTTAACATTTACGCTGAGGCAATGATGGAGGAAGCCATTGAAGACTTGGAAGATGGAATAAAGGTAGGAGGGAATTTGTTACAAGATGTACGATTTGCAGATGACCAAGGAATGGTAGCGGGCAGCGAGATTGGATTGCAGAAGATAATGGATAGGCTGAATGATACAGCCCTAAGATATGGCATGAAGATTAATATAAAAAAGACCAAGGTTATGAGAGTGTCCAATAATAAAGGTGAAGTTACTATCACAATAAATGGTACGAAATTGGAACAGGTAAGGAGTTTCAAATATTTGGGTCATACTATAACCGATGATGGGCAGTGTGAGACGGAAATATGCAGTAGGATTGCACAAGCAAAAGCGGCCTTTGATAGTAGAAAAGAACTATTAACAAAAAGTCTAAAAAAAGACACAAAGATAAAGCAAGTGTAAACTTTGGTTTGGACCGCGCTATTGTATGGATGTGAAACATGACCTTAAGGAAGGAAGATATCAGGAAACTAGAGGCATTGGAAATGTGGATTTGGAGAAGAATGGAGAGGATTAGCTGGACTCAAAAGGTTACAAATGAGTAAGTCCTGGAGAGAGTTAGCACAGATAGACAGTTGATAAATGTATTAAGAAATAGGAAGAAGAGATGGATAGGACACATTCTAAGGGGGGAAGGTCTATTAAAAGAGGTCACAGAGGGTAGAATGGAAGGAAAAAGAGGCAGGGGCAGGCCGAGATTAGGTATGTTAGATGATTTGAAGACCCACTCATATGTGAAAATGAAGAGGAAGGCGGAAGACAGAGAAGAGTGGAGGCGTTATGTACCATGGACCTACCAGTAGGCAGTGCACTAAGAGAGACTGTTTAGGTACATTTAGAGAACAATGTATTACTGTTTAGGTACATATAGAAAGCAATGTAATACTGTTTAGGTACATTTAGAGAACAATGTAATACTGTTTAGGTACATATAGATAACAATGTATTACTGTTTAGGTACATATAGATAACAATCAGTGGCGGATCCCGGGGGGGGCCCGGGCCTCCCCCGTAGGCCCGGGGATAAAAATATTTAGACTATATTTTCATTGTTTCTATGGCAATTTCTATGTGTCAGTATGTTTTTAAGGGTAGTGGTTAGGGTGGGGGGGGGGGTACGAGAGGGAACTCAGTTCCCCTAGATCAAATTTTGTGAAATATGGTGCTAGGGGCCCATATTTTGTATACTAGGAGCCCTGTAAATGGAAGGGGCCCGAAAAATGTTAACCGTTTCACTAGCTCTCAATTTTCGCTTTAGCCACTGTATAAGAGGAAAAAAGGGTGCCAGTAAAAAATGTGAACTCTGTCCCGCAGCAGTGGTGCAAACAGCCTTGGCTGAGAGGTGCTTCTCAGGAACGGTTGGCTGAAAGCCCCTCTCAGCCAAGGTTGTTTGCACCACTGCTGCGGGACAGAGTTCACATTTTTTACTGGCACCCTTTTTTCCTGTTATGCAGTGGCTAAAACGAAAATTAAGAGTTAGTGAAACGGTTAACATTTTTCGGGCCCCTTCCGCAGCAGTGGTGCAAACAGCCTTGGTGCAAGCAGCCTTGGCTGAGAGGGGCTTAAGGCCCCCCTCGTACCGCCAAAATTAGGGAACTTTTAAAATTAATCCAGATCCGCTGAGTTTCTTCAAAGGTGAATAAATTAGCCTACTTTTTTCCAAAGTAAATGTAGGACTTTAGGGATTTTAGGTTTTCTCTCACTTTAGTACGGGTATGAGTGGTGGTAGTGGGGGGGGTAAGATACACTCACTCTATACTAGCCGTGCACAGTAGTGAAATCATTTTTAGTCCCCATCCCCGCGCACCACAGCATTTTTTCTGATTTTGTAACATGTCCCGAAGAAGGCTGTATGCAAAAACTGTGTAAAAATTCTCAAAAAAAATTTCGGGCCCCCCCTTAAAAAATTCCTGGATCTGCCCCTGAGAACAATGTAATACTGTTTAGGTACATATAGATAACAATGTAGTACTGTTAGATACATATCGATAGCAATATAATACTGTTTAGGTACGCATAGATAGCAATGTAATACTGTTTAGGTACATATTATTGAGAACAATGTAATACTGTTTAGGTATATATAGATAACAATGTAATACTGTTTAGGTACATGTAGGTAACAATGTATTACCGTTTAGGTATATGGCCTTGGTTTTTACCTGGTGGTGGGGGCAGCAGCCGACAGTCGAGAGAGGGGGAAGGGATGAGGGAGACGGACATCAATCCCTTGGAATATTTCAAATCCTCACATCACGACGCAGCTCTCATCCGCTGGACTGACAGCGTGAATACACGTGACTCCGTCCTACAGGCTGTCACAGGTTGTGCTTTAACATGTGTATTTTGTAACAGGCTGTGGAACTTTAAATCTTCTAGCAATAGGCTACTCACTCTTGTTGTTATATATCATTTTCTTGGGGTCTTCTGCTTATGAGGACGTGGGCCCCCTGTGCCTTTCTCAGCTTCAACTAACATTTACTGGGCAGGGGCGTCATTCCCTGAGAAAACTATCTTGTTTACCCTACTATAATATAGTATCATAATATAGTATATATAATATAGTATGATAATATAATATCATACTATAACATTTTATTTAATACTTAGAATCTCTTGAATAGATAGGTTGTATGGTCCTTATTCATCATCATCATCTTCATCTTCAATAGAATTGTATGGTCATTATTATGTCATAATAATTAATGACTTACGACAGTGCTCTGATATTACTGCGATGTCTCCATGATTGATTGATTGATGGACTGATTGATTGATTGATTGACACAGCTACTGACGTGATGATGATGACGGCAGATGTAAACTGTGACGGCTCTATGCGCTCATGTGTGGTGTGCTACGATTGATTGATTGATTGACTGATTGACTGATTGATGGACTGATTGATTGATTGATTGACACAGCTACTGACGTGATGATGATGACGGCAGATGTAAACAGTGATGGCTCCTTGGCTCTCATGTGCGGTGTGCCGTTGATTAAGACATCCATGACATTCGACACTTGGCTCGACATAGCACGGCACCGACGCAAGGGCTTCAGGCTGCGCTTCCACAGCATTCAGGCCGTGGAGGCTGCTCTACGAAAGCTGAGGCACTATAGAGATGAGGTTATTTAGTTCCATTTTATAATTTCGTTAATTTTTTCCAAGCCTACTTCCGTGACTTCTAAACTAAGACATTTACTAAACAGTTAAAGCTGGTAAAGCTAGGGTTAACGTCAGTTTCCTCACACAAAAGCGATGTCAGTGACGGGCGAGCCCAGGATTTGAACCTTATAAGAAGGTACCTTAGTTATATTACATAATTTCTGTTATGGTTTTGTAAAATTCAAGATAATTAAAAAATTTATTTAATTAAATTTATTAGTCACATTACGTAAATTCTCTAATTATCTGATACAGATATTTACGCGTGTTACCAAGTAGTCTCATAAATTTAAACAGTTTTATAAATAATTATATTCATTTTGATACTTTGTTGTTCAGCTGAGGATGCCCATTCAGCTGAACGCAGTCGTTGTCGGCTCAGATTCCCCCACCAGCGCTCACTCCCCCGGCCAGGACCCGGCTCTGCTGCAGCCGGTTCTTATGCCGGACGCATTCCTGCGCCTAGCCGTTACTCAGTTCCCGCCGAGCACGCTCGTGCTCTCCTGGTCACTGCTCGCGCCCCCGCATGCTGGCGCCATCTCACCGAGAGGCTCTGCTACCCCTCGTGAACGCTACGACTGGGCGGACGTTAAACAGATGTACGATATCGTCGAGAGGTGGCAACTCAAGCAGCCACTCGGTTTTGCTGTAGTCAACGCCACGATTATTCGTCGTTCTGTCTCTCAGTTGAAATGGTTGATGGAAATGACGGATGGATCGTTGTCGGTTAGACACCGCATTCCGGGAATAATAACCGCTGCAACGGGGCTACCGGTTGAGGGAAGGGGAGATAAAGAAGTGGAGAAACTGTCTCGTGAAAGAGAAGAGAGGGAGGGAACCATTACTGCGATAGCGAAAGAGTTGCTCAAGATACGTCAACACTTTCCGGCTCACTCGGTTTATTTTGATTTAGACCCAGCGGTCGCAGAGACATTTCAGCCAATCAGAGACGAGCGTGCGGACGACGGTGACGTTCGTACGTTCAACGCGGACCAATGGAAAGTTGTTCGTAGTCGTGAGGGTGAAAGGATCTACCTAGGTACGGAAGCAGTTCTGATGCAATCTGGTCTTCTTCTCACGAAGGAAGAGCATCTAGTCGACAAACAACGAGGAAACGTCATCATCGAAGGTCGAGTGGAATTTCTCGACGATCCTACGGAAGATCTGGAAAACGCCGGAGAAATTTCCGACAAGAATTCCGCGACGGAAGACGTTGGTCTGGCCGTATTCCTGCGCGCCACTCAGAGCAGTCGACCCGACTCGATATCGGGAATTCGATGTTTTATTTCCGCGGGAAAATCCGGTCGTCTGCGCATCGAGACGCGCGGCGTCCCGGGCGCCGACGAGGAAGTGAACGCCGTCATCCCGGGCACGGCGCCGTGCTTCCTCTTCACGATCACAGACAGCGGCAGCGGCGAGGGGTCCGCAATAACGATGAACGTGACTCGACCGCGGTCCTGCGATGAGCCGAAGGATTCGGGGGTTGATTTTTCGATTTCTGTGAGTCTGCCGATGCAGAAGATAAACACTGAGGCAGGGTACATAGCGATACGTCAGAGTCCAGTGGCGGGTGATCAGCGCGGGGCCTACACAGCCGTAGATCAGTTTGTAATTAAGAGAACTCGTGCAGGCAGCGTAGAGCCTGCTGCTCATGCTGCTTCATAGTGTATGATTGATTGATTTAAATAGATTATGTATCGGCGTAGAGGCTGCTGCCCATGCTGCTTCATAGTGTACGATTGATTGATTGATTGATTGATTGATTGACACAGACTGGGCGTACACAGCCGTGGATCAGTTTGTGATTAAGAGAACTCGTAGAGGCAGCGTACAGGCTGCTGCCCATGATGCTTCGTAGTGTATGATTGATTGATTGATTGACACGCATTATGTAGCAGCATAGCAGCTGCTTTCTATGCTGCTTCATAGTGTGTATGTGTGTGTGTCTGTGTGTGCACCTTTGCACTGGGATCTGTCTGCGTAAGTATGAACTGATGTGATTCTGTGTATGTACTCATGTGCACTAATGTGTTACTGTGTGTGTACATATGTGCACTGGATCTCGCTGGGTAAATGTGCACCAATGTGCTACTGTGTGTGTACACATGTACACTGGGATCTCGCTGGGTAAATGTGCACTAATATGGCAGTGTGTGTATACACATGTACACTGGGATCACTCTGGGTAAATGTGCACTAATGTTCCAGTTTGTGCTATTTGAAATCTAATGGATATCAAGTGCAATGGTCTGTCTCTTGTAAGATGTTTTTAGAAATAGTCTAAGGGAAGTAATATATTTATTTTGTTTGACTGTTTGCACTTTGAACGCTTCATTGTGCTGCTGGCGTAATACATGTCATAGTATTGATTCCATCAGTGTGTAAATATTTATGCCTTGGATCTGCTACTGTATTGATAGATTGGCGCATTTCTAGCTGACAACAGGAACTGCTTCATTTAGGAAAGAGAAATTAATGGTCTCATTAATGTCTGGTTTCCTTTTACGGACTTGACACCCTGCTCAATTGAACGGTTAATGACGTTTTTGTTAAATTTATTCCGTGGTGGTAGCATATATATATATGACTATTTAAGACGTTCCAAACTGTTACTTTTGTTAAATTAAAGGACTTTTTTGTATTAATTAGTTAATAAAACCGGCATTTACTAAACTTGTCTTAATCAATTGATCACTTACGCCTCTGTTGTTGGTTAAACTATTGCTAATAATATTTAGGTATACTGTATGTACATTATAAACGTACATATCACTTGTAAATTGTTCGTTTGAATATATTAATATGTTTGTAGGATTCACCCTTGCCAAATTCTCACGTGTATTTTAATTATGAAGGCCATATAAATCTAGAAAAAAGATGATAGATATGTGTGACACCGTATTATAATATATTTGATAAATATTAAAATCAATAAAAATAAAATAAATGAAATCCAATTTTTCCTTGTAGATTTTGAATTAGTGAAGAGACTGAATATTTATTTTTATTGGTTTAATTTTGCCTTATTTGTGGTTTATAGTTTATATTAAACCATAACTTTAGTGGCTTATGTTAACATTTTAACTGTATTTTCATTGCTGCAGTATGTTAAACTGTACTTTCATTGCTCTACTAAGCTGGGCTGATCCATTGCGTCGTTGGCAAGTTGTTCGTCAGCGGATCAGTAGATTCCTAATTAACATTCCTAATCTCGGTTTCCTGGCATGTTTCGCATCTATATAATCAACTAAAGGCCTACTGTCTAGCAAATTAAACATGCTACGTTAAAAGTGCAAGATATCATTATGGATGATCAATCAACTATATTATATTTCTGCAAGAGCTTTTAGTTCGAATTTATATATTAATTTTATTTATCTACACGCGTATGATGTAACACAACAAAGCAAAAAGCTATAAAACATTAACATTAAAGCGTTACTACGCTGCAGCACATTAACTTGAGGAATGTTGGTAGAACTTAACTATCAAAAGCGTCTAGATTACAA
Organism: Enchytraeus crypticus; assembly: GCA_905160935.1. Lineage (NCBI taxonomy): Eukaryota > Metazoa > Annelida > Clitellata > Enchytraeida > Enchytraeidae > Enchytraeus > Enchytraeus crypticus. Next base: position 591,160 of record CAJHZI010000438.1, on the reverse strand, counting down.
TAACAAGCACATGAACAAAGTGTACAAAACTCTCACCTACAGCAGAGCCATCAGCTCACTATGTCAGAGCAAATGCTGCACTTAGTGCATAGTTCCACTCCGCCTAATGTATTTAGTGCCCATGCACTATTCAGCAAGCCGGCAGCAGCAGTAGCTAGTGTATAATGCAATCTAGCTATTGCTATCCACTATCCGGCAGTACTTAGTTAATACTGCTACACAGCTAGTAGCTAGTCTACTAGTGCATAGAGCTACCCACTAGCCTGCAGTAGCTGTAGCTAGTGCATAGTGCTATCCACTAGCCTGCAGTAGCTGTAGCTAGTGAATAGTGCTGTCCACTAGCCTGCAGTAGCTGTAGCTAGTGAATAGTGCTATCCACTAGCCCGCAGTAGATGTAGCTAGTGAATAGTGCTATCCACTAGCCTACAGTCGCTGTAGCTAGTGATGTATTGATGCCGCTAACCAGGCACGATAAAGCTGAATTGGTTCAGCAAACCAGCAAAGAACAGCCCGTATGAGATATGATATTTTACAAATTTTATATATTAGAGACATGTTTACACAATAAAAAGCTTTCTTTAAAACAATTAAAACCCCGTATCCATTAACAAGTAATTCCTGTTCTATATTTTACTATAAATTGACAGATTAAGATATGAAACTCCATCTCAAAAACTACATTCACACTCACATAGGAGCGTTCCATCGATCAACTAATAGCATATAAAATACAAATACATAGAGAACTCTATTGATTTAAATTATCACCATCATCATCATCATCATCATTCTCATCATCATCATCATCATCTTCCCTTAAAACCCAGTTTAACCAGGGTCGGGATACGAATAGACTTTCTTCAGTCCTCCCTGTCCCACACCATATCATCAGTCAATCCCCTATTTTCATGACCTTCTTAATTACCGCATCCCACGTCAATTGTGGTCTAGCTCTTCCCTCCAAACTACTAAATCCTCATCAGCCTTTCTCACAATAATGATTTAAATTATAAAAAATGAAAATCTGAAAATTCTATCTCAGCTATATTGAAGCAGTAAAAAGGTAGTTTGAAGTGACTAATCTTTCATTGTAGTACGCATAACTATTTAACATGTCTAAAACCGAACAACAATGCCAATGTCTACCACAGTTCAACGCTAAATAACATTCTAACAGAAACCTTTTAACAACTGCTCACATTCACTGCTCATTTCAGACTTTGCAGATTTCAAACGAATAATTAATCGGTATATTGATTGATATGTATATTTAACCTAGTACATTTTAAAGCACAACAATATAGAAATGCTCCAATTTGATATTCTATTTCAGAAATAGCATCTTTCAGCGGTCTAAAAATATACAATGCAGTCAAAAATGATTATGCTTCGAACTTAACACCTTGTAATACATAACCACAAATATCTCACAGGCCGATTCAAGCCACAAAATTCAAGCCACAAACAAGTTCAATCCAAACTGGTAGTATTTTAGACTAGAAGTATTAAGTGAATGCTACCATTGGCCAATCTACTCTAGACTGGTAGTATTTTTGACTATTAGCAATAAGCGAATGTTCTCATTGACCAGTCTACTCCAAACTGGTAGTATTTTAGACTAGTACCATTAAGCGAATGCTCTCATTGGCCAGTCTACTCCAAACTGGTAGTATTTTAGACTAGTACCATTAAGCGAATGCTCTCATTGGCCAGTCTACTCCAAACTTGTAGTATTTTAGACTAGCAGCATTAATCGAATGCTCTTATTCACCAGTTTCTCCGCTACATTCTGTATTCTCGCAAGCCTAACGTCCTGAACCTTACCAGCAGCGTAGACTCTATAGATCTCGTACGCCGAGCCCTTCTCCTGAGCAAACATCACCTCGGGCAGAGAGATCTCAAAGAACGCTCTGTCGTCAGATCTCGTACTCTTCACCTCCACATACGTCTCAACGACGCGCTCCGATTGGTCGGCCTGCCGACGAATCAGAAAGTCGTACGGAAGACCGAGATTAGCGATGGAGTCCTCCCCGGTCCAGATGATCTCGACTATGTCAGAGCCTGGGCGGGATTTAAGCTGCTCGAGGTAGTGACGGACGAGAAGTTCCCCCCACTGACCCACCGCCTGTGTGTCGCACGACTGATCGTCTGAGGATAGAGTGGCGTCGTCTGGTAGCGAGAGGTCGTTGTCCTCGGCGGCGCCTAGGTGCTCGTACACTGCTTCATCCACGTCTACCTGCCAGACGGGCGGTCCTACATCATTATCGTCATCATCATGATCAGAGTGATACACACGTCATCATCATCATCATACACACGTCATCATCATCATCATCATCATACACACGTCATCATCATCATCATCATCATACACACGTCATCATCATCATCATCATCATCATCATCATCATCATCATCATCATCATCATCATCATACACAGCGTCGTCCACGTCTACCAGCCAGGCGGGCGGTCCTACACACAGGTCATCATCGTCGTCATCATCATCATCATCATCATCATCATCAGCATTATCATCATGATGCACAAGTCATCATCATTATAAGGATGATAAACACGTCATCATCATGATAATACACACGTCATCATCATCACTATTCTATTATGTAATACATCATCATAATTCTAATATGACAGTACATATATCCGTATCACGTACTAATACACGAGAACACATTCTTACCAAAGAAGGTCATCTGCTGACGAACATTGCTCATTTGGGGTCTCACGCTGTCGTTATTGCTAACATTACTGTTCACTCGAGCTCTCTTATGTCCCGACCTCACTCGATCCAAATCATCTTTGGCTCCGCCCTCTCTTCTGCTCATCTCAAACACCATTGGTGGAATGTAGCTTGTGGCTCCTCCCCCAATAGATCTGACAGCCAATGAGGCGCTGCTGTGTAGTGAAGACAACTGAGTCGATCTAAATCAACAAAACATAGCAGACAAAAAATCAAGAATTAGAAATAAATTAATAAAAGATCAATCCATGTTTGCATATGCACGCAGACCAAACTGCCATAAATTAAAATCTCTCACTAACAACCAGTTTAAAGTGAAATGATAAAGACAGTGCCATCAGATTTTTTAAACAAAAAAAAAGGCAAATATTGTTGCTTGATACTGTTCAACTGATCATGATCAAAGTGAAATTGCACAGCACTGGCGCACATCGATGTGGAAAAGTCTTCACAAAATAACTGTACCATAAATCTTAAATCTTTTCAGAAATTAAACAACAATTAATTACTACAATTTATTAACGAATAATGAAATAGAACAATTACGAACAATTTCAATCTGAACATAACTGCTTTTCAGAGATTTCACGATAGAAATGTAAAAGAAAAGTAGAAATGGTTCTCAATCAATACGTGTAAATTTCAATTCAGAATTACGATGACAAATTTATAATCACCCGGCAGTCAGTTGTTCGGGTACAGTTCCACCACCCCCTGTCTCCATAGACACCACCTCCCCCCCAGTGCTCCCCCCTCCAGTCTCCAGTGACCTCACCTCAACAGCCCCACTCGTCTGACCCCTCCCAATCTCCTCACCTGTCGAAGCGCTCAGACCATCGGTGTCTCCACGGTCCTTGATGTCATCTTTAACAGACTCTCTAGCAACTTCCTCATCAACTGCCTCAGCACTAGGCTTCTCATTGTCTCTGCCTTCGATCTTATCTCCAGAAGCTTTTCTAGACTGATCGTTATTTGAACCGGCAGCCTCTGGATTACTGCGTGGCCTTCCTTCCTTCCTGCTAGCGGTTTTAGCTCTTTCACCGTCTTCACCGGTACGTCTTCTTTCTCCGTCTGGTCTTCTCTGATCTTGTTCCTCGCTCCTGTCCTTACCGTCAGCCTGGGATCCTGACTCAAACGAGGAGGGACGGAGGTTGGCGGGCAGTAGACTCACGTCCAATCTCTCAGGGGGGGCAGGGGGCGGCCAGATCTGTGGAGCCCCCCCGGGTGTGTCCGAGAACTTTTTCTTTTCTGTACAAGAGGCAAAAGTGTACGATTTGAAATATATCTCTCTCTCTCTGTCTCTCTCTTTCTATCTCTCACTCTTTCTATCTCTCTCTCTCTTGAGTGCCAGTCACAAATATTTAGCGCTTTTTCAAATCAAAATGATAATCACAATAAATCCTATATGCATTAAATAATATCGATTAACAATATATAATGTACTATAGATAAGGTGATCATTATTATAACTAGGTTTTAAATTCTGACAACAACGATTCGGTATTCTAAAGACTAAAATCTCAGTTAATTTCAAAAGCCTATGATCATTTAATTGACCATTATTTACCTATGATACCAGCAGCATTCGACTGAGGGGGCCAGGACTTCAGTCCAGGGACGGGGGGCTCTGATCCCTCCACCCCCATCATACCACCAATCTCTCCCAAGTGCCCTCCCTCGATGGGCTCCTCTGAAAACTGCTGATCCGTTCCGTACACACCTAGATATCAATCAATAGATAGTACAGATAATATTAATAATAATTAATAATAGTAAAAGTTTCACGTTTGTTTCCTGATCCAGGGATGATGTCAGGGACGCCCCCGCAGCACACATCACTACAGATCGATTCACCCATACCAATCTGCAAAATAAATGTGCTGAGGTGCAGTAAGGTCCTAAAAGAGAAAGCCAACCCGGTGATCAAAACTGGTCATGGTAGATTGATTATGTCTACGGTGGGAAAAGGTAGTAATTAGAGAGTACTTATTGATCGATAGTCAAACTCTATCATAAAGTTCTTCTTTACTGATTTAGGCTTTATCATAGAGTTATCTAAATCAATCAGGCTAGATCAAGTATAAATCGACACAGACCAAACTAATGCTGAACTCCATTCTATGTGTAAAATGATCTTTGTTCTGCAAAATGTTAATTTCTGCTGAGGAGAAATTGGGTAAACACAACAGAGTAATACAGATACTTCCGTCAGCAGTCATGCAAGAAGTTTTTAAGCACGATACTCAACAGGCCTGCTATTAAATGCATAAAATAAATTGCATAAAGGTATAAATGTATAAATACATGTATGCGTAACAAATGTATATTTTTTACATTGCAATTTAATGACAGTAAATTATCCGCAAGGTAGTAGAACAACAGTAAATTATATAAACAAATACGATTGTAAAAGCACGAGCGCCTTAATGGTGAAAAAGACTACTGCGAATGAAGATTCCACAGAAAGAGAATTGGCTGGAAATATGAAAATGAGCCGGTAAACTAAGGAAGCTGAAAACGCAAATAAAAATGTTACATAATCATCCTGGAGACACTTGTGTACGAAAAAGGGAAAGACTTCCATACAAATGATACGACAACAAGCCATGCAAGATATTACCTTGGATATCTTATAATAATAATAATTATAAGATATCCAATAGAGGTTTAACGTCCGTTTCCTAAATAATAATAAAGGTTTAACGTCCGTTTCGTCATACAGGGATGATGTCAGTGACGTCCCCAACAGCACACAACAATACAGATCAATTTATCAAAACCAATTCTGCAAAATAAATGTTCATTCAACATCATCATGATGAATTTAGAGTCTACAGTGAGTGCTAGATATCACGATGGATACGTACGAGGAGGACGATGTGAAGGGACAGGTATAACTAGAGGTTCAGGGACGTCCCAGACTGGCTCTGTGTCCGGCAGTGGATCATATCCGCGCTCTTCCATCAGATCCTCCAGGACCTGGGACTTGTGGTGGATGTCACTCAGCAGGTTCCTGTCACACAAAAATCAACAGATTAATCGTGTTTCGGCGCTAACAGTGCCTTGCTTCAGTCACAGAAGAGTCGTCATTAAGAAGTACAAGTCAGAGAATATTTCACCTAGGAACCATCATAAAATGACTATAGGCATCGATAATTATGTGCGTAGTACTTATCGAGTATTTAACTGACATGCCACTGGCTGGAGCAAGTGGCATGTCGGTAAGATACTCGACAACAGATCAGTATGTGCGAGGTTCAAATCCTGGGCTCGCCCGTCACTGACATCGCTTTCTAGTGAGGAAACTAAGGTTAACATTAGCTTTTTAAAAAATACATCTTTCCCCAATAGCTAATAAAAATGAGTTTGGTACGGACATCCCTAAATAAAAAGTAAAAAATATTGAAGGATAAACTTTGTTAAACAATAATATCAGAGAACTATATTGCAAAAGGTGGAACAACATAGAGAAATATTTGGCTGGAATCAGCCCTAGGATGATCACATGACATGACGTGACATTTTGCAAATATTATATACAGGGTGGTTCAGAATAAATGAAACTACTTTGAAGGCTAATAACTTTGACAATTTTTATCCAAACGTCTTACTTGATAATAAATTAAAGACAATTCTATTTTCTATTAACTTGCTAAATATCTAAGAGATACTACTACACATGTTTGAGAAATTATCATTAGTCGCCTTTATACATCCTTTATACATAGTCGCCTTTATACCGGCTGGAGCCAGTGGCGAAGTCGGTAAGATACTCGAGTGACCGCTGATCAGTTGATGCGGGTTCAAATCCTGGGCTCGCCCGTCACTGACATCGTTTTCTAGTGAGGAAACTGACGTTAACCTTAGCTTTAGCTTTATGTAATTTTCAATGAAATTGCGTGAAAACTGAAGATATGAAAATAAAGAATTGAACATTATGTGCAATACGTTTCAACTATTTCAGAAAGCACATTGCACTTTCTATCCATGTCCTCAATGAAAATGATAATTAATTGAATTAATGTTCAGGCTGTTAGGTGGCCAGTTCTACTGTTCAATAAACTCTGACAGTTTTACTTTCATACAGGCGATCATATGACGTGAAAAATACATATTGGCGATTAATGGCAATTTCTCAAACATTTGTGAGAATATCTCCTAGATATTTACTAAGTTAATAGAAAGGAGGATTGTCTTTAATTTAATGTATCAAGTAAGACGTTTGGATAAAAATTGTAAAAGTTATTAGCCTTCAAAGTAGTTTCATTTATTTTGGACCACCCTGTACTTTATACCATTTTATATTTTATACTATTTTATGCGTTATACTAAGCAAATCCAAGACAGATTTGACCAAATAACAACACACCACAAAGTAGACGAGACAAGCACCTACTTGATCTCGTTGAAGCACTGAGGAGCCACTCGCACCACAGAGCTGGGACGATGGTGTTGCTGATCGCCGTCGCTACAGCTGAAGTAACGCGCCAGCTCTCGGTTGAACTCCAGATAGGAGTCAACGTGATCGCGTGCCACGTACATAGTCGTGCCCACCAAACGACACGACTCCGGCACAATGGCTGAAGGTCCAGGATCCTTCGGACCTCTGGATAGCTCGGGAATACGATGAACCAGCTCCAGCCTTGAAACCTATGCGTATCCACACAACGTTATGTTTTATCTCTATTATAACAATAACGTTAGTAATAGTAATATTAATAGTAAAGGTTTAACATCTGTTTCCTCATACACGGCTGACGTCAGGAACGTCTCCATGATTCAGCTGTAGCATGGCATAGAGTTAATACTTGTTGAGTATATATTATACTAGTTATATAATATATAATGAATAGTAATTAAAATAGTATATATTATGTATAATATATATATTATATACATTGGGTATATATTATAGTGTTGAGCAGTTTAACTGTGACTCTAATGAAGCGTGATTCAAATAGCAGATCGTTTCAACATATAAAAATGTTAAAATACACAACATTCTAGGGGATTACGCAAACAATTGATTCAACTAAATTGATTAACAATTGATTCGCTACACCAGACAAATATTTGGTTTCTTTACTCTTATATTTCTGCCAATTTACTCCACTACAACCTAAGGTAAATCCATAGAGATTCAATCGAAAAGTACAATAGGAACCCCACGTAAACTAAGAAAGCAGAAGTACCTGAGCAAACTGAAGAGTGCGCAGCTTCTTGTTTATATCATCGTCCACCAGATACTTGTATACGTCTGGATAGTTAGCGAAGAGGCAACGCTGTATATACGGCACTACGCCGCGCACATACATCTGCAGTGGCGGGCACAGCACGAACATCTCAGTCGAGTGTTCCACGTGCACGCAGTCGCTCAGACGCTTTACTCCTACCAGAGACAGCACGTAGTGGATTGCTTCTAGATCAATGTCCTTAACTTCTACAACAAATCAATCAATCAATCAATCAATCAATCAACAAATCAATCAGTCAATTAATCGATCAATCAGTCAATCAATCAATCAATCAGTCATTCAATTAATCAATCAGGCAATCAACTAGCTGCTGCAAGACCTGCAGGTTAATCTAGAAACGCTACTGACTTAAAAAAGTGCATACACGTAAATCAATGTAATATTCTACCATGATCATATAAACTCAATGGCATCAGCCTACTAAAGCTAAAATGACAACAGCAGGGCACGTTTGCTAGCTTTCTATATGCCTAGATATATAGTTATCAAAATTTGATTATATTAAATTAAATTTGATTGAATCAATTGACCAATCAGTCAATTGATTATAATATTTGAACGAAAAAAAATACTATCGGAGAAGATCAGGCTAGGATTTGAAACAACGGCTACGCATTTCTCAGATGACCTAACTAGCAACTAGCTTACCAACCTACTGACAAAAACATATAAACCATTAGTAACTAACCATCGTTGAGTTTTCGCCGTGCTCCCACTCCCATTTTCTCAGCAAAATCCACAAATTCAACTCCCTCCTTTCCATCGAATAACTTTTCCAACTTCTTATCATCCGCAATCATTGGCCTCTTTTTCAGCGACATCCACTGACCCGACCTGCAAGGAATGATCCCTACATCCGTGTCAAACCCAAACACCTTGTCATCCACCTCCATATCTGCAACACCACTGGTATTTCCAAAGCCATCGGTATTTCCAGAGCCACCGGTATTTCCAAAGCCACTGGCATTTCCAGCACCAAAAATTCGCATGACCTCTCGCAGTTGCTCAGCAGCCACAGAATCCTCTGAGCCACAGCGCTGTAACTCGGTGCCCATGACGGAGAGCGCACGCAGGATATCGATGTGCGCGCGGGCCACAGTGGAGCAGTTACACACATGCACGATGAGTCGCGCATAGTCCACAATACCAGGAGCGTGCTCTATGTGAGCGCATCTCATGAGGAAGTCCTGCACGGTGAACGCCTCTCTACCTCTACCCCTACCCGAGTAGCTGGAGAAGTCGTAGAGAGAGCTTAGAGTGTAACGAACAGCCACACCGGAATCCTTCAGAATGTTCTCGTATTTTGTAAACAAACCCGTTGGATCGCACCAACGGACTTCGGTCGAGTGCAGAAAGGTTCCTTCGATAGTCCGCTTCGGGTCGGGTCTAGCGTCCCTCACGGGGGAGTAAAATATGGCCGGATGACAAGCGAATATCTCACTGACCGCTCTTGGCGGCAAGGAGTCAGTCAGGTAGTTGTAGACGCTCGTGATGTGCAACAGGCTGGTCTGAAAGTGTGTTGGTGCACCAGTGCTGCTATCACGACTGCACCATTCTATCAATTTGACGCGCACAAATTCTACGTTAATATGCTCTCTAATGCCAACGTGCTCCAAGAAGGACGAATTCCATTTGTTAGTAGAAAAAGCACCAGGTTCAAAGTCCAGGTAGGAAATATGATTCGCCATCAATGATACAATCTCATTTCTTGGAACAAATAACTTTGAACCAATCGACAAACCACGTTCTTCATCATCGTCAGCACTCAGCCTAGCTGGAATCCACGATAACCTCTTCAGAACTATTCCAAACGATGTCTCAATGTCCTTGACAGCATGACCTTGAGAGTCTATGACCTGAGTGACGGTGAACTTTCTGTACTGATTGTCCCAATTTCTGTCCAGCATTGAGAACAGCGATGCCATCTGTGTGCGAATTTGATCAGGTTTACTGTTTGATCTGATGAGTGCTACCAACTCTTCACATTCGAGATCTTTGATTGTGAAGTTTTGCAGTGAGGCTGGCAGCACTGGCTTCTCCTCGCACCAGGGCCAAGGCTGAAAATAAAGTAAAACGTAGCGAATAATTGATGCATAATTCAATCTTCTTATTCATTCCAGTAACAGTCAATAAATCTATTAATCAATCAATTAATCAACTGAAATTGAGGCAAATTACTGACTTACATAAATAAAAAATAAAAATTAGGGGATGATTATCATACTAGAACATTCAAAATATTATACTTTCTTCTACACACAAAGCGCTAATTTCACTTGATTTAAGATATCTAGACTTTATTGTATGATGGGGAATGCATCAAATGATCGAGTATTATGACTATGAATACGATTTTATTTTCACGAAAATCACAGCGACGTTATACATTAAGCAAAGAATGACGTGAAGATAGGACAAACATGCTCGAGGCTCTAAGCCCATCAAAGCTATGTTTTCAGAATAGTTCACGATACACAAAATTTGTAAATATTCATACACAAAATAACGATTAATATAAAATTACAAAAAACTAAAAAGCTAAGGTTAACGTCAGTTTCCTCACTAGAAAGCGATGTCAGTGACGGGCGAGCCCATGACTTGAACGCCCTGCATACTGATCCCCAGTGGAATATCTTATCGACATCGCCACTGGCTCCAGCCAACAGAAATTCTTGAATGCATACAAAACTTCGCACATGCGCATAAAATTCACCACGTACGTTACGACATAAATTCTACTACAGCACAGACAAGAAGAGCTAACTATAGCTTCTAATAGCACTAACTATAGAACTAATAACTTCTAGAAGCGTCATAGGCCACTAAGTACCAGTACTTAAATAATAATAAGTACCAGTAATAAGTACAAATAAGTACCAGTTCAGCGAGACAGTTGACGTCTAGACTGCGCTGCCGCACAGCTAGACCATCCATGACACCCAGCGCCAGGAAGAACTCCCTCCAGCTCTGCACCTCACGCCTGGAACAGCCTCCCACCATGTGCAGGTACGCTCCGTCCAGCAGTCTCCAGTTATAACCTGTGAGCATTTATCAGCAACAACACTGATCCCACCAACTGGCAGACATGGTGTAGATTCTTCTAGCAGAATCTACACCATGTCTTTACACGTGGTAGATGATTTCTTGTTTGAAGGGAGAAGAAAAGCTTAGCGTTAATTTACTGACTCTAAAGCTTAGGTTGCCGTCAGTTTCCTCACTCGAAAGCAAAGTCAGAGACAGGCGAGACCAGGATTTGAACCCCTCATATACTGATCCGTGGTTGAGTATCTTACCGACCGCGAAAAAAAAGCAGAACATTGAAGTCAGGACTCTTACAGACTATTGAAGTGACTGTTTTTAAACCTAGAAAGCAGGCTCGTAACGGCGAGGATCCAATCATAGCTCACACTAGATGGTCTCGAGTAGCCGGGCAGCAAATGAATACAAGCTATTTCAATAGAATGCTTTCTAAGCAAATTCAAGCGTCTTTACATCTAGAGTAAAGAAAACCAAAAATAACAACTATAATAATAATTATAGTAGTAGTAATAATAAAAGATTCCCTTATTTTTCAAAAACTTGATTCATTGCACAATTCTTTATAAAAGGTTTGCAATTTGGCCCGCATGTGTAGTCGTATATATTTACATTAATGAATTGCATAAAAATTAATCAAACGCAAAAATTGTTATTGTAGTAGTGCAATTAAATGCTATGATTTTCCAATTAAAGAGCAAACTTTACTTACATGATAGATATTTAGATTAGCCTATAGGATTCAGATAATCTCATGAGATAAGTTGATAGGGTTCAGATAGGCTAGCAGCTCTTACCTGCCAGATCCCTAGATAAGCTGATAGGATTCAGATAGGCTAGCAGATCTTACCTGGGATATCCTTAGATAAGTTGATAGGGTTCAGATAGGCTAGCAGATCTTACCTGGGAGATCCTTAGATAAGTTGATAGGGTTCAGATAGGCTTCAGTGAAGTGGATGGACTCAGCACCAGGACAAGATGGGCCCTGATTGGTCAGCAGAACGACACAGTTCCTAAGCTCCTCCATATCAAGCAGCTGTGGGCTCTTCTCTAACTCCTCTCGTATGTACACGACGTACAGCACCAACAGTGACAGCGACTTCTCCTGCAACACAACATCATCATCATCATCTTCATCATCATCACCATCATCATCATAATCATCTTCCCTCTAATCCCAGTTTAACTTGGGTCGGGATACAAGTGGACCGTCTCCACTCCTCTCTGCCCCACACCATTTCAAAATCTTTTCAATTCGTTTAAGAAAATTTTTCTCCTGCAATTCTACTGATAAAAACACGTAGAGTCTAGGCTCAAGTTTTCTTAAAGTAATAGACAATAAATTCTTTCTCTCATATAGACTTTCTTTCTCTTGGTTCTGCCAGAAAATAGACTTCATTTTGAACACTGAAGAGGTCTGCGTGAAAAGACAATTAGAGTGACTCTTTGGGCAGTCTTAACGTCTATATTTAATATGCACTACAGTTCTACTAAAATAATTTTATCACTAGAGGATTTAATATACCAGTACTAGTACCAGTAGTGATACCAGTAGTGATACCAGTACTAGTACCTAGATACCAGTACTAGTACCAGTAGTGATACCAGTACTAGTACCAGTAGTGATACCAGTACTAGTACCAGTAGTGATACCAGTACTAGTACCAGTAGTGATACCAGTACTAGTACCAGTAGTGATACCAGTACTAGTACCAGTAGTGTACTAGTACCAGTAGTGATAGTACTAGTACCAGTAGTGATACCAGTACTAGTACCAGTAGTGATACCAGTACTAGTACCAGTAGTGATACCAGTACTAGTACCAGTAGTGATACTAGTACTAGTACCAGTAGTGATACCAGTACTAGTACCAGTAGTGATACCAGTACTAATCAATGGATGTGAATCATTGAAACGAACCAATGGATGTGAATCATTGAAACGAACCTTCCAGGCGCTGGACTTGAGCGTGGGTAAGATGTGCCGATGTACGACGTCTTGAGGCGTGAGGTGGCGCACAGAGAGCTGCTCCAGTAGTCTAGAGATCTGTGACTTCTCCACAGTGTTATCAGCTCCCAGCAGAGCTGAGTGGAGCACGCTCAGATCTGACTCCAACTCCGCCATGTGATCTAATCACATAGAACAACTCAAATCATGTGATCTAATCACATCATAGTTTGTGCTTAGATCACATAGCTCCGCCATGTGATCTAAGCACAAACTAATAATAATAATATCATCATCTTCCCTTAAATCCCAGTTTATAATATCATTATAATAATAAAAATAACCTCGGACAGCTTCTATAGCAGTGACGGGCCGGTGACCTTATTTATCCTGATTAATCTAATTAACTGAACACATTACGAACACTCTTAACTCTGCCACCTGCACCAGGTGAAGTAGTAAGACGGTCAACTATTACTTATCATTAATTGTTACTTTATCAGCTGTACATAATGCTAGTAATAATAATAATAATAATAATAATAACACATTATAGTGAAATGATCAACTATGTTGATATCTATCACTTTTAATACCACATATGTTACATCCATTAGGCAATTTTGTCCATTTTCTGTGTAGCCAGTCCAGTGAATGCCCGAGGTTTTACCGTCAGATCAGCGCGGCTGGGATTCGAACCCACGAGGGTTCAATTCACCTTAGGGTCTGTCATTTAAAACTTCATGACGTATCTGCACCTCTAACCATTGCGCTATTGAGACATTCTAATAGTAAACGTTAGTTCTTACTTTGCTTGGACTTGTGTCCAGTCTTGGACATGGGAAAGAAGACGGTTCTCTCCTCGGCACTGACCACCTCTCCACTGACGAGTGGAATCATTCTCAGTCGCCTCAGCCCTGCCACCAGCTCCTCATTACCTTCAAACTCATCCATGCTGCGGTACACGCACGTCAACCACTTAGACACGTCAGATATGGCCTGCAGTCTCTCTGCTGCAATAAATACACAGCAAGAGAGTGAGCGTCAGCAACAATCTGACACATAATAATATTAATATTAATAAAGGTTTAACGTTCGCTTCCTCATCCAGGGATGATGTCAGGGACGTCTTATTATGTACATGGATAGATAATGAAAACCAGCTGTAGATTTTAAGCCATAATGAACAAATAAGAGTTGTACCAAATAGGCATCGCAAACATCAAGCTCAGTAGTACCTACAGCTGTAAATAGTTTTATCATTTCTAGTCAAATAATGAAATACGACATGAAAATATCAAACATCACAAATTAACAGATATCAAATTTAAAAATATTGAAGAAATGTCAAATTAAACGAAATACAGAAATATAATAATAGGTCACAATCTGATTCGCATAAATTAAATTAAGGCGATCTGATTCTCATAAATTAAAATAAGGCGATCTGATTTGCATAAATTAAAATAAGGCGATCTGATTCGCATAAATTAAAATAAGGCGATCTGATTCGCATAAATTAAAATAAGGCGATCTGATTCGCATAAATTAAAATAAGTACCGAAGCTGCTCTGATACATACGGGTGCCATGTTTGGACGCAGTGAGACGACCCACGACGGCCTTGCCGAGCTCGAGAAGGTCAGCGCTGGTCAGTGACCTCACACCCAGGCTGTGTATGAGCTGAGGACTGAGGGCGGCAGCCACGCTGCGGTGCAGGTAGTCCAGTGCTAGAGTGTCGCGCAGCAGAGCAGCGGGTATGATCTCACGCACCAGCGAGTCCTCACACTGCACCAGCTGAGAGGGTAGCTTCCACACCAGTCCTGCTCGTAACAACAACACCAACAAGGCTAATAGAACAACAACAACAACAAAGATAATAGAACAACAATGTAAACAAAACAACAACAACAACAAAGCAAATAAAACAAGAATATATTTAAACAGCAACAACAATGCAAGTAAACAATGACAAAAAGCAATTAAAACAAAAAAAAAACCAAAGAACAACAAAGCAAATAAAGCAAATAACTAGTAGTAAAGCATAAATAGTTGTAACATGACAAAGTATTATACTGATGGACGTTAAACAGTCAATCAGTGTGTCAATAAAGTGTTCATACTAGCAGAGAGGGGCAGAGAGAGAGAGAGAGAGAGAAAGAGATAGAGAGTGTTAAACGGGACTGAGAAAGAGAAAAAAATAAGTGAGATACTGATGGCGAGAGAGAGAGAGGGAGAGAGAGAGAGAGAAAGAGAAAGGAACAGACCTTGTGAAGGTAAGCACGGTTTGCCCTGCAGTAGCTGTAAGATGTTAGAAGCGACAGGTCTAAAGAAGTCCAGGATCTCGTCCTGCAGAGGAACAAACTTCATGAAATACGTCACCGCCTCGATTGGACCAAATCTCTCGTATTCCTACGTGAAACAACCACAATATGCTTTAAACGTTGCCTCATGCAGATTAAGATAACAGCTGCTTAAGATAGAAGCTGATTAATACAACAGTTGAATAAGATAGCAGTAGATTAAGATAGCAACTGATCAACATAGCGCAGCTGAATAAGATAGCAGCTGATCAAGATAGCAGCTGAATAAGAGAGCAGCTGAATAAGATAGCAGCTGAATAAGATAGCAGCTGATCAAGATAGCAGCTGAATAAGAGAGCAGCTGAATAAGATAGCAGCTGATCAAGATAACAGCTGAATAAGATAGCAGCTGATCAAGATAGCGCAGCTGAATAAGACAGCAGCTGAATAAGAGAGCAGCTGAATAAGATAGCAGCTGATCAAGATAGCAGCTGAATAAGATAGCAGCTGATCAAGATAGCGCAGCTGAATAAGATAGCAGCTGATCAAGATAGCAGCTGAATAAGATAGCAGCTGATCAAGATAGCAGCTGAATAAGATAGTAGCTGAATAAGATAGCAGCTGAATAAGATAGTAGCTGATTAATATAGCGACAGAATAAGATAGCAGCTGAATAAGATAGTAGCTGATTAATATAGCGGCAGAATAAGATAGTAGCTGATTAATATAGTGGCAGAATAAGAGAGCAGCTGATCAAGATAGGAAGAGAGAGAAGAATATAGACCTTGAAGGAGTCGAGAGCGGAGAGGAAGGCGTGATGGACTTCACTGCGCAGCCACTGGTTCCACACGCTGTCCCTGTCCACTTCCTCTCTAGATGATGGTACGTCAAAGTCACCTACAATCAACCAATCAATCAATCAATCCATCAATCAATCAATCCATCTGAGAGTAGTCAGACACTATCACCTGATTCTCCATCTAGTCAAACCATCAATCAATCAATCAATCAATCAATCCATCAATCAATATATCTATCGATCAATAAATCAAACAGTCCATTAGTTGATCAATCCATCAAACTGTGGTTAATAGACAAACAGCACCTGTTGCACAAAGTGACTAAACAGCAACGGAGAAAGACAACGAAAAATCACCTCAGAAGCCACATTGTTTTCAACTTATAGGCCACATAAGGTGTGAATATCGCATAGCCTATTGTGAAGAGATTACTAATTTGATTTATGGAGTGCTCCTTATGAAATTGATAAAGTAGACTGCGAGTAGGAATATGTCCCTTGGACACCTACACCTGCCACTTGGGAGAACACCAGAGTAAGACAGAGAGAGAGAGAGAGAGAGAGAGAGAGAGAGAGAGAGAGAGAGAGAGGAGAGAGAGTGAAAGACCGAGAGAGAGATAACAAATCGTAAGTTGAACTAGTAGATTTTATTCAACAGAACATTGTGCACTATAAGCTATCAGTAGATACCTACCTTGAAGTATAAACCTGAATCCATAGCTCCTGACAGGCAGGAAGGCAAACACCGGTTGCTTGGGTGGGGTATATTTCTGCTCAAAACACAAAACAATGCACGTGTATTTTCGTCAAATGGCAGATAAATATATTAAATGTGTGCAGAGTATATTGTAAAGGACGATGAAACAGAAGTTGAGGAAGACAATCCGTAACCACTTAAAAGAGCAAACTGTTTTCACACGGCAGAGGCATCATCTTAATGAGGGGTAAAATGTTGGTCCGTGTAAACATCTTATGTGAACTAACAAGTATCAAAGTAGAACTGTGTACCATAGACCTGTTATAATTATTTAGTACCACAAATTTTCTACTAATAGTGCAAAAATGTTTAAATAAACCGATTTCAGAAAGCAATAAAATATAGCAATAGTATTTAATGTTACGCTTATTTAAAGTAGAATTGTTAGAACATAAACCTCGGTATTGGCAGCAGTCGATTGGTCGGCAGGCAGAGGAAAGGCTAAAGCAATTTCTGTTGACTCGACCTCTGCGCCTGACTTAGCCTGCAAACACAATAACAGCATATTCATTTCTAATTTCCACAATTTATAACAATTAATGATTTCTGATCTTGATCTTGCTCTTGAACTTATGCCATCAGGTCGTAGTCGACTTCTAGAGGTCAGGTACAGAAAACTCCTCCACTTTCTCTATCAAGAAAGAGTTCACCTTTTATCATTGTTTATCTCATTATTCTCCAAGTTCACCTTTAGTTTGGGTGTTCTACTGTTGCATTTGCTTGTTGAAGAGTTTTGTATGTAAACTCTACAGGGTTGAATGATCCTTTTCGGTGTTCTTATTAAATTTAATTGAATTGAAACAGCAGATGTACTTTGGCAGCAGAGAGCCCCAGTCCCGCTGCCCTTTTATTTAGTGTTGTCAATAATAATAATTTTACAATAACAACAATAATATATTTTGGTTCAAGTGCACGATTCTGTCAATTTGACATTCTGAAATTACACTCAATCAATATCACGTGATCTCAAAACACAGTCGGTATCTTTAACACATCTAAATTCTTTCATTTAAATTATCTGCAGACACTCAGAGGCTAAAGACTTTGCAGCAAGAAACTGTGCGTGCAGATTAGAACTGTAGATTAAGACTGTGTGCACTAAACACTATATTTGATATCTCTTTGTGCAGACATTCGATGATCTTCAATCAATTCCAATTTAAGTGACGTCGGCGTATCAGGATAATTATAAAAAAATCCCTTCGGAACATATAGATTAGTAGCCTCTTTTAAACACAGCAGAGTTAATTTGATTTATTGTTCTTTTTCAATTTTCTGTTGTGATGTGTGCTGTGGGGACGATCTGTCGCGATTTGTGATGTGGGGACGTCCCTGACATCAGCCCTGGATGCGGAAACGGACGTTAAACCTTTATTACTATTATTATTCACGTATTCGAAAGTCTATAGACACTTCAAAAGTGTCTATTCGTATCCCGACCCTGGTTAAACTGGGATTTAAGGGAAGATGATGATGATGATTCGAAGTCTATTCATATCCCGACCCTGGTTAAACTGGGATTTAAGGGAAGATGATGATTCGAAAGTCTATTCATATCCCGACCCTGGTTAAACTGGGATTTAAGGGAAGATGATGATTCACGTATTCAGTGCTCTAAAACACAGAAGTTACCCAATTCACATCGGTCGGGACGCTCAAGGGCATAAGAGAGAGACAGATCTTACTTGAGTCGATATCTTGCTGGCGTCCAGTTGTTTCTTGACCACCAGCCACCGATCAGTGCCCTCTCTGTGAACTATCTCCGTCACTCCGTCCACATCACGCCGCGTCATACCTACGTCATAGCTCTCCATCTGTCAATCAATCATATCAATCAATAAAATCACTCAATCAATCATTTATTCAATCAATCAATCAATCAATTAAAAAAACTCAATCCATCAATAAAATCACTCAATCAATCAATGAATCAATCAATCAATTAAAATCACTCAATCCATCAATCAATAAAAGCACTCAATCAATCAATAAAATGACTCAATCAATCAATCAATCGCTAAACCAATCAATCAATCACTAAATCAGTTCATCGATTATCAAACAACCAGCCACCTGTCAGTGATCTTCATGTAAACTATTAACCGATAAATATATAAATAGATCACTGAATCAAATCAATAAATTAAACATAAATAATACATGAAAACTGGGTAAGGTCTATTAAAAGGTCATAGACGGTAGAATGGAAGGAAAAAGAGGCAGAGGCAAGACGAGATTAGGTATGTTAGATGATTTAAAGGCCCACTCATACGTGGACATGAAGAGGAAAGTGGAAAACAGAGAAGAGTTGAGGCGCTATATACCATGGACCTGCCAGTAGGAGTGCACCAAGAGAGAGAGGGAGAGAAAGAATACATAACAAGCAAATAAAGTCCCAGAATAAGCAAACTAGAGCCCAGAGTTAAGTAGTGGTAAGTTATAAGACAAGCAGGCGGACTGAGGCGCTGAAGCAACGATTAGATACTTTGGACTGATTTTATGGATTTTGGAATTAGCACCGTTTGTGAACCTTCTTTTTGCTCGAAGGCTTGATTTTTGTCTCAATAGTGCTCGATGTTGTCATTGATGACTGTAGCACTTAATTGTTATTATCATTATTATTACCATTAGATAGAGCTCTAGCAGACAAAACAATCTTCAATCGAACGAGTAACACAGTTAATCGATTAATTAAGGAGTACAAACAGTGCTGTATTGACACATATCTGACACACCTGGGTCCTGAAGCTGAAAAAAATCACTCATTGTGGAAAGCAACCCAAAAATATAAGCGTCCAATAACGCATGTACTACCGATTAAGAATGCGCATGACCAATGGATCAGACGCCATGACGATAAAGCTGAACTATTTGCGAAGCATCGCGCAACTGTATTTCAGCCACACGACATAGAATCCCCAGTCGATCTAACACAGACACACCTACCCACTGCAAACTTCAAAACAATCACTCCAATGGAAGTGGCTGAAGAAATAGAAAAAAATCTAAACCCTAAAAAGCACCTGGACTGGATGAAATCTCACCTGGTTTGTTCAAAGAATTACCGCGGAAAGCTGTCATCATGCTAACATATTTGTACAATTCCTGCCTCCGACTAAAATATGTACCTGTATGCTTCAAAATTGCAAAAATTATCATGTTAAAGAAACCTGATAAGCCAGCTGAACTAGTAACGTCATATAGACCCATCTCGTTGTTACCAGCAATCTCTAAATTGTTTGAAAAGTTATTGTTGAAACGACTCAAACCACTGGTCAACATTCCAGATTTTCAATTTGGGTTCAGAGCCCATCACTCAACAATCGATCAAGTACATCGTGTAACCAAAGTAATCGAATGCGCGTTAGCGGAAAAAATACTGCTCTGCAGTTTTTCTGGATGTCTCCCAGGCGTTTGACAGAGTCTGGCATCAAGGTCTCATTCATAAAATGAACAAATTATTACCACAAAACTATTGCCAACTCTTGGAATCGTTTCTATCAAATCGTAAATTCACAGTATCACATGAAGAAGCATATTCTGACCTATATGAAATTCAAGTAGAGGAGTGCCGCAAGGAAGTGTAATTGGTCCTCTACTGTACCTCCTCTATACAGTAGATATTCCAACAGAGGGTACGTTTATGGGAACTTTTGCAGACGACACTGTAATAATGGTAACTGATGCTTGTCAGTTGAAGGCTGTCAGGAATTTGTAACTTGCTCTCGATGAAGTAAGCAGATGGACAAAAGATTGGAAAATCAAACTCAATGAGACAAAATCGGTTCATGTAACATTTGCATTGTGCCATAGGAGCAACAATATTTACACTTACCTCAATGACCTACAAGTTCCTCAGGCAGATTCAGCTAAATACCTTGGCCTACACTTGGATGCGAGATTAAACTGGAGATACCATGTCAAACAAAAAGCTGAGCAAATCCGGCACAAACAGCGAGAAATGTATTGGCTAATTGGACGCTACTCTAAACTCAGCCTGAGCAGTAAAAGGCTGATATATCAATCAATCATCAAGCCAATTTGGACATATGGTATTCAGCTTTAGGGTTGTACAAAGCAATCAAACCGGGACATTATTCAAAGAACTCAAAATAACTTCCTTAGAATGATTACTAATGCTTACCGCTTTTTAGCCAATCAGGAGATACATAGCGACCTGAGTACCAAAAGAATCGATGACGTAATCCGAGAATAGTCAGCGAAACATGAGAAACGTCTGCTAAATCACACTAACGTTGAAGCCATTCAGCTGCTAGATACTACCTGTGAATTGAGACGATTGAAAAGAATCAAACCTCAAGAACTCATTTCCTAGCCACTGGGGACTGCATATCATGCAAAGACGTTTGGGAGCTGTACACTGGTTCAGTAAACCCGCACACGACTGGCTTAAACTAATTAAGTCCACTTCAAAAATAGTGATAAATTAACAAACGTTAAGACTGCACTAAGCCTATCCGATTAAGGATGTTTTATAAATAAATAAAAAATTAGATAGAGCAGGACTTGCCTCGTTAACGACTCTGATGCTGCGCAGACGATGGAGGAAGAGCAGCAGCGATGGGTCGATGTCTCTGAACCTAGCGACCAGCGACAACGACTGCTGGTGCTGCTTCATTTCTTCTTTCAGCGGCAACACTATTCGCGTCATCCACTTTTCGTCATCATCTTCCTCCTCTAGCGCTTCATCATCGTCGGTCTCAACATCGCTCTCTTCTACCTCACCCCCATCTGAAGAGACGTCGATGATCTCGGCCCTATCAGCCTCTTCATCGATATCTATTGTTTCCATGTCCATCTCGTCTACTCCTTGTCCACTTTCTACCCCACTCTCTGCATTCCCCTCCAGTCTACCACTATCACTTCCAGCTTTTCCAATGCTTACCTTCTTATGAGAACTTTTTCTGTTACTCACACACTTTCTAGAAGCCTTCTCAGCCGCAGATTTTGATTCAAGAGCTTCATTTGATTCCATAAACGTTTTACCACGCTTAGTTTTGCATCCCCCACTACCCTTAGCTGTATAACCACCTGAAGATGTAGGATTTCCAATCCAGTGCGGAAGAATGTATCCAAGAGCATCGGAGTTAACGTCGAAGCATATGTGGAAGCCGTTGGAATGGATCTCTGGTTTGTCTGTTATACGGAACACTGACTTAAAGCCTATCCCCTTCTGACCTGTAGTGCAATCAATTAAATACCTAATTAAATACATATTATTTAAATATATAAAAATTAGTAGACCTTTAATCAATTAGTAGACCTTCCAACAGCAAAGTTAAAAAACAGATAATCAGTACAGTCTTTGGTCCAATGTGATTATATGAACCCACCAATACAACTAAAGCCTTTAATCAAATGAAAGTCTACCTGTACAACTAAAACCCTTGGTCCCGTGAGAACCTACCTATATAACTAAAACCCTTGGTCTCATAAGGAGAACCTACCTATATAACTAAAACCCTTGGTCTCATGAGAACCTACCTATATAACTAAAACCCTTGGTCCCATGAGAACCTACCTATATAACTAAAACCCTTGGTCCCATGAGAACCCACCAATACAACTAAAGCCTTTAATCAAATGAAAGTCTACCTGTACAACTAAAACCCTTGGTCCCATGAGAACCTACCAGTACAACTAAAACCCTTGGTCCCATGAGAACCTACCTATATAACTAAAACCCTTGGTCTCATAAGGAGAACCTACCTATATAACTAAAACCCTTGGTACCATAAGAACCTACCTATACAACTAAAACCCTTGGTACCATAAGAACCTACCTATATAGCTAAAACCATTGGTCCCATGTGAACCTACCTATATAACCAAACTTGTGTTTGCCCTTTGTAGTACGCCCCACATCGCACACAGCCCTGATGTTTTTCTCCACAAACCCCACCTCGTTGTTACACACCGTGATAGCGTCCGATGACACACGAAACTCCAGAGATGGCACCACTGCAGCGTCTCTCCTGCATCAATTAATCCATCAATAAATCAGACAATAAACAACAAATCAAGCAAACTGTCGAACAATCTGGCAATAAATCAATCAATCAGTCAAATCAATCAGTTAAAGAATAAATCAATCAATCAATAAGCTAATCAAACAAAAATTCAGTTTACCTCGTTGATTACATTATCTACAGTTTTACCGTCAATAAAGACAAAAACAAGATATACAGCAGTAGTAAGGTAAACATTGCAGTGAGGATAAGCTACATTGCCAATTATAACTCTTTTTATATCACAAGCACTTAAGTCAGGAAACACGCGTGAGTGAACACTATTCAAAGCTATCCAACTCTATTATCTATCAACCGCAGAGACAAAACAAGTGAGTTAGGAAAGCCTGAGCAGGCCTGAGAGCCCAATGTTCTGTACAGAAAGCAAGGAACTGATGATGATGATGATGATGAGAGCAGGACTCACGTCAACATGGTCGACGGGTAGTCGTTATCATCGGCATTCTGGATGAGCTCAAGCACAAAGTGAGTGTCCTTGCTGTACAGGTCCTTAGAGAGCCTGACTAGACTGCGACCCAGCCTCTCCTGGTGCTTCACCACTAGACTGCGTCCCTCTTCGCTCAGCGACACGTTACAGCCGAATTCCTCGTGACGTATCGTCTCGATCAGCTGACGACATCGCTGCACGTGTAGTTCAGCGGACGTCAGTCGTAGCGCAGGAACAGAGGCGCTAGCGAGGAGGACTTGTGCCGGTTCTTGATTCGTCTGTTCCTGGACGGCAGCGTCACTGATCAATACAAATAACCAAGTTTATATATAGTATATATATATATATATATATATATATATATATATATATATATATATATATATAGTATATATACATAGTTAAAGCTGGTAAAGCTAAGGTTAACGTCAGTTTCCTCAGTTAGTTTATATTCCTGACACAATAACACGTTCCAAACTCTTCGTGACGTCGATTTCAGGCCAGAAAATCAAATCTTAGCTTTGTTTTATTTTCATCTAATACATAGCCTTATTTTGTGTCTATCTCTACACGCAATATATTTCTATATATCTTTTACTGTAGAACAGTTGAATGGATCAACTAATAACAACAACTTCCAGATGTCCAGACGCTGGCAACAGAAAGAAGAAAACAGTCAGTTCAAGGAAAGATTCTGGACAATGCGAGAGTCAAGCATCGCGAAGTGCAAATAAAACTCAAAGCTAAAAACAAGTTTAACATAAGTCTCCTGCTCGATTGCATGCCAATAACTTTAATAAAGCTGCTCAGTCTGAACCAATCAACAACAGTTTCTCATAACTGCACAATATCAACCAATCACATCAGATAATACAAACCTCAGTACAGCTGCACCTATCGTTGCATCCTCCACCATCAAGCTATCATCCTCTGATCCAACATCTGAACAACTGACCTCTGTGCCACAGACCTTGACCTGATGTTTGACCTTGACCTCAGAACTATTGACCTTGATCTCTACGTCCTCCACCTTGACTTCGGAGTTCTTGACCTCAGCACTACCACCTGAACCCAGATTCACTGAGTTCTCTTCACTTTCAATCACGTCTGTGGTGGCAACAGTGCTGTTGTTGTTGCTTGCCTTAGCCTCTGACTCTTGCTTCACATCATCGTCATCAGACAGAATGATCTCTTCTTCATCGGATTCATCTGAAGAGTCCTCAACTTCCTCTTCCATATCATCATCTGATGAGTCGATCTGGAGTAGACAGAATGAAAATGCAATACAGCATAATATAATACAAATACAAGTTCATTACCGTTGATGTTAGTTATATTATTTAAATCAGTTAACTTATAATATTAAATTTCACATAGTTATAACGAAAGAAATGAATCTAATATAAAATATTTCTGTCACCATCTCATACATATATAATTTAATCTTAATCCTTAGACCCCTAATTTAATACGAGAACCTACTTCATCTCCTCTATTTATTGATATAAACTTCAATCCCATGAATAACTAATCTGAGCTCAAACTAACCTCACAATTAACTATAATCACTTTTCTAGTAACTTTACTCTTTTACAGTATCACTTATTCTCGAGCTATTTTGATATCCAATTTATCGTTGAATATCCAATTTATTTTTGGTTCTATTTTTCTCATATGTGTTATTTCATTCTCTTGTTTATTCCGTTCCATCGCTATAGATTGCTATGTTCCCTGCCTTTGCTATGTTGGCCTATCGTGTTGTTATGTCGAGAAAAAAACAACAAAACAACATAACATTACAACTCACATTAAAGACATTATTTCCTCCATCCTCCTAAAGAAGAATCTAAAATAGGTAGGGGCATGGCCCAAAAGGATCTGTAACTCGAATTTTGATGCATAGATTTCCATGAAATTTTCAGCCTATGAGTAGAATTGGACCATGAATAACTGCTTCAATTTACATGATAAAGAGACATCAGATACAAAAGTTACAGAAAATTATCTGTAGGGGGTCAGTTTTTTTTGAAGCAGTCTTTAGATAGGCCTATTTTTACTTTTCTAGTAACAGAGCATTACAACTCACATTAATGGCATTATTTCCTCCGTCCTCCAGTTCCCCCGCTGTTCCGACAGCTTCCACGCACTCGCTCGGAGGCACGAGCAGCTCGGAGTAGCTCTCTGTCCACTCCCGCACTCCCATCAGCAGGCCCAGAGCGTGCAGCCGGCTCAAGGCACAAAATGATGACATCTGCTTAGCGTGGTAGAGCAGCAGCTGCTTGGACTTAGCCTGACCAACCACGTGATTCAATGCGTCCAAGAATACCTGACCGTGGGATATATCAATCAATTAAATGATTAATCACTCGATTAATTAGATCTTCAATCAATAAATAAGTCAAACATTCAGTCAGCTGATCTTGTGACGTTCCAAATAATTTAGTGAGTACAGATACATCTACAGGGATATTAATCAATATATCAATCACTCAATGTGCCCAGCAGGTTGCTATTCAAATGTTAACTCCAAAATTCACGGCAACAGCCAGACCCTTGGCTATTCAACAGATTTTACAATAAATAATTACAAATAATAATAATAAAAATTCTTATTTTAAATTTTTATTCTAAGTAATTATAATTAATTAGAATCTCGCTTTCTCTTGTGGTCTCTGTGTACTTAGTCGTCATTGTGCGGTGCTTTGGCACCTGTTTGTGTAGGGTCTGCAAGATACGTCCCTGACATTGCCTTATAGCGAGGAACCGGACGCTAAATTCTTATTGATTGAATTAATAATTAGAAGAAAAAAAACATCAAAAATTTATTGCAATAGATTACTATAAACCACATCATTCTCCCATTAGTTCACAATGAGCTTGAAAGCAGCATGCATCTAATGCAGAGTTAATACACGTATGTTAATTTATTAACCTAAGAAATCATAAATAGTGATTAGACTAGTACCGTGTTAACAACATGCAGGCAGATATCTAGAGGCAGAGCGGTGAGGCAGTCTAGAACAAATCTGACAACAGCCGATGCTGCCGCGTCCTGCTGCGAATCTGATCAATCAAACAAAATCAATCACCCCATCAAATTAAATCATTAGCATAAACAATTATACCAGAGAGGCCCTGATATCATCATGAACACAGTTGAATAAAGAACAAGATGAAAAATTTACTACTGTCTACTTATGAATATTAATGAGAGACCAAGATTTTAATATTAATAATTCTAATATTCCCCTCTCTGGTATACAATCATCATCATCTTCGTCTCTTGAGACGAAGATGATGATGATTGCACAGTTTAGTTAGGCTATTTGGCTACCAAAAACCACAAGATATATCATTAATCTTGCATTCAAGTTATTTTCTAGTAACTTCAGCTATTCATCTATAAGTCAATAACATAATTTTACTTAAGAATTCTCTTCGTAACCTCAATAATTCTGTGTTCAGCTGCTAACTTTGATACAATAAAAATTTAACCATAAATATATAAGGAATTAATATTGCAAAATATTGAATGAGCTATTAAGTTTTGTTGGTAGCATAGCAAGAAATACTGCCAGTGTGGCTTTCCTTTAAAACTCCTGCTTCTCAGGTTAGCTTGCTATCCATTCGGCCATCCAACTTGTGAATGGATGACGTCCCTGACATTGCCTTATGGCGAGAAACCGGACGTTAAATTCTTATTGATTGATTGAATGGCTAAAAAAAACTGATTTAACGCTCAAAATATGTTAAGATTGAGACCTAGAAGACATAACAAACGCCTAACTCAGTCCGCATACCGACTGATCACAACACACAACAATGATGGTAGGGACTAACATAGATCTAGTTGTCCGTCACTGAAATCGCTTTCGAGTGAGGAAATTGACGTTAACCTTAGCTTTACCTGCTTTTTTTAGCTTTAAGAGAAAACAATGTACCAGTGAGCTCTCTGCCGGAGTGCTGCGCGTGAAGCCCTAGCAGAGCGGTGCGTACGTGGTTGGACAGCAGCGCTAGCGGCGTGTTCTCCAGCCCCCTGTTGACCGCTATGAGCGACACCAGGTGTCCCGCTGTGCCCCGAGCATCTCCCACCAGAGCCGAGGTGGCGAATCTCTCGGGTGAGGTGTCGCAGGTCAGTCTGATGAGCTGACCGGGTCTGATCTCAAGAGCTAGGACACTAGTGGTCAGTAGTCGTCTAACAGCTGTGTAATCATACAGGTAAACAATACAGCGCTAGGACACTAGTGGTCAGGTCTAACACCTGCGTAATAATACAGGTAAACAATACAGCGCTAGGACACCAGTGGTCAGGTCTAACAGCAGTGTAATCATACAGGTAAACAAAACAGAGCTAGGACACTAGTGGTCAGTAGTCGTCTAACAGCTGTGTAATCATACAAGTTAACAATACAGCGCTAGGGCACTACACATTTACATCCACTACAACATGTAGCAAGTTCTTTTCTAACATAACACCAGCACCAATTACTACTGTAATGGCTGGAGCCAGTGGCGAAGTCGGTAAGATACTCGACCGCGGATCAGATGGTGCGGGTTCAAATCCTGGGCTCGCCCGTCACTGACATCGCTTTCGAGTCAGGAAACTGACGTTATCCTTAGCTTTACCAACTTATAATGCTGACACTAAACGACTAATAAATCAAATTATCAACTGTAACACAGTGAATACATACACATTGCGGTGCCCGCGCCCATGGTGACTGTATGCTGACCACCGTGTCTCAGCACAAAGTCCTTAAGCTCTCTGAGCTGAGGCTGGAAGACAACCCTCCACTGAGTCCACTGCTCCAGGTCCTCCAGCAGTGGACAGTTCTGCAGGCACGCCAGAGCTTGTTCCTTAGTCACCACTCCATGGACCCCCGTCGAGCGAGCATGAGACCATGAGCCAGCGGCAGAGCTGCGTGGAGTAAACAACGTTAATCATAGAGTGACAGCGACAGAGCTGTTTAGAGTAAACGACGTTATAATCATAGAGTGACAGCGGCAGAGCTGTTTAGAGTAAACGACGTTATAATCATAGAGTGACAGCGGCAGAACTGTTTAGAGTAAACGACGTTAATCATAGAGTGACAGCGGCAGAGCTGCATGGAGTAAACGACGTTAATCATAGAGTGACGGCGGCAGAGCTGTTTAGAGTAAACGACGTCATAATCATAGAGTGACACAACAGTTTGGCCATTCATTTATATAATTAGGCTCATTGACGGATTCATAGTTTAATCAGCTTCAGCATTCCCATCCATTCGAAGCTTATCTAAGAATCTACATCCATACGGGACAGTGACTTCAACAGATAACAAAACCTCATGTCAGCTTCATGGCAGTATATAGTCAAGTCTCAATGGTGACTTAAACTAAGACAGACTCAAGATACTTGAAATCAGCGCATACTATACTGGCTGGAGCCCGCAGCGACATGGGTAAGATATTAGACCAGTATATGCGGATTAGCATATGCGGGGTTCAAATCCTGGGCTCGCCCGTCAATGACATCGCTTTCGAGTGAGGAAACTGACGTTAACGTTAGCTCTTTTACCAGCTTTATAGTGAATAATTCCTTTGACATGTAGTAAAACTTCGGGGTTGAACTTTTGTTGAGAACTGAACCTCTAATTAGGAATTCAGCGGATTGGTCCACAAGCCTGGCACAGACAGCAGGCACTAGCCGATAGTCAGATATTGACAGGTAAATTTAAAGTTAGCAAATAGCAAATATGTTGCTTTTTTTTCAAAATACCAAATTTTAACTAATTCCTCTGGAGAGAGGTCCATTAGGCTCGAGCAGTCGGCGACGTCGGTAAGATACTCGACCGCGGATCAGTATGTGCGGGGTTCAAATCCAGGGCTCGCCCGTCACTGATATCGCTTTTGAGTGAGGAAACTGACATTAACACTAGCTTTTAGCTTTTATCTGCAGTTTAGAACATAATAGATAACAACAACAGCTCTAGAGCTGTTGGACACTTACGCCTGGCTTGCCACAAGAGCTGCTGAGTAGAGTACAGAGCCGGCTCTAGTTGAACTCTGCTTCTCTGCAAGCTTTACAAGTCGAGCCATGGCTCCATGCCCTAGAGATCTGACATCCTGAACCCTGTAATGTTCCTTCAGTGCTCCCTCTGCTGACTGCTCACGACAATTACAAATATTATAACACATTCTGTAGTAATTGATTAATTAAGCATTCCATGCAACAAAGCAGACTTTACAACTAAGACTGTATAGCGTAGAAGAGAAAAGATCTACACAGGTTCTTGAGCATCAGTCGTATGATCATCTGCAAGACAGGTCAAAGTCATCTACGTTCACGACGCTTTCAACTATTGAAACACATCATTGACCTAGATAAGGGTTGTTCTAATTGAATATTTTTACATTGAAAATAGAATAAAATCGTTTTACTTGAAATATTTTTACAATGAAAATAGAATAAAATTGTGTTCCTTTAATATTTTTACAATGAAAATAGAATAAAATTGTTTTACTTGAATATTTTTGCAATGAAAATAGAATAAAATCGTTTTACTTGAAATAAAAAACTTTGGACTGAATTTCTGGATTTTGGAATTTGCACCGTTTTTGGACCTTCTTTTTTGCTCGCCGGCTTGATTTTGTTTCAATAGTGCTCGATGTTGTCATTGATGACTGTAGCACTCTAATTGTTGTTATTATTATTATTATGAAAATAGAATAATAATTAATAGCTAGCAAAATATTGAAAATATTTAAAAAGGAATCAAATCGATCAATTCATACTGCCATTGAGTCGCTGCCCGAGCCACACTGATGTATAAACTCCATAATATCCTCAGTACGAGCAGCATGAACTCCCACAGAACTTGATGTTGTCGAGTCCAGCATGGCTCCACCGTGCTCCTCTATGTACTGCACAGATCAAGAATACATTATAGTCCATGATGACATCCAGCAGTACGCAAGTCCAATGCACCAGTCGAATGTTATGATGTAATCCATATCGTCAGAGCATAAATAAATTGAGCCTTGAAAAATTGATTGAGCAGATTTTACAGATTTGTTGTCTATTTAACGACGATAGTAAGGAGCACTTAAAATATAACGCCTGGTTTCAGTGAATTATACTGATAGATTGATTACCTGTTTGACACTGCTAGTGTTCAGCACATAGGATATGAAGCCTTGTTTAGAAGCACTAGCTCTACCCAGCAGCTCGTAGAAATGAGCGACATGGAATTCCTCACATAATCTTTTCTCAATCAGGTCGAGAGCTCTGAGCGTGAGCACACCCTGCATGCAGCACCGCTCCAAGTACTTCAGTACCTCCTGCGCCAGCGCTCCTGCTCACAGTAAACACAACAAAAACTCTTAATTGCAAATACTACCAGTACAGCAAGCAAATTTCTTCATCATTTAATTTAGGACAATGTACACACTTAAAAAATATTCATGTATAATAGATAGCTCAACAAAGTGAAATAGAAACTAATTGAAGAAACCAATCATCATCATCATCTTCACATGAATCCCAGTTTAACTAGGGTCAAGATATCAATTAAACATAACAATAAAATATGATCACTACAGCGATGCATCAGAATACTCTCTGTACCATGATTGAAGGATCTCAATAAAGTGAATATTTGAAATAGAAAAATAAGTGAATATTTTCTAGAAGAAAGAATATTTAGAACCTGGGGAGGGTAGAGGAGGAGCAGCTGGGCTCCTACCCTGACCTTGATGACTGCTGGTCCCAGCAGCTGCTGCTGCTAACTGCTGCTGCTGTATAAAGGCAGCTGGAGGCTGTACGATATCTGACAGCTGCTGATGTACTCCTTCTCTGCTGCAGCAGACAGCTATCTGCAACCATTCAATCAATCAATCAATCAATCCATTAATCAATCAATCAATCCATTAATCAATCAATCAATAAATTAATCAATCAATCAATCAATTAATCAATTATTGCTAGGAGAGTGGCAAACAAATACTGCTATTCCAAAATAATCTATTTTACCACAAGATAGTGTAAACATTTTAAAAAATTGATTTAAGAAACAACTCTCCAAACAAACAAAAACAATCTAGCACGTCACAGGCAATACACAGAAATTCTAACGACAACGAACGACTGAAACCAAAGTGACCTCTGACCTGAAACAGCCTCATCGCCAGAGGATCATCATTTATCATCGCCATGAACTCCGTGATGACCTTGCAGCCCTTCTTCAGGTTTTTCTGTCTCACCCTTCTGCCCGCACTCCCCCCTCCCTCCCCACACTCCTCCCACCCTATCTGCAGCTCCACCACAGCCTCATACAGCTGCGACATCTTACCCAGCACCAGGTTAGCCACCGTGCGAGGCTCCAGCTGCAGGTACTCCAGTCGAACCGCACATGCCGAAAAACTGCCGCTGCTGGAAGTCGAGGAAGAGCCGACGCTGAATGGATTTTGCGGATCATTTGCGCGGCTCAATGTGGTAGTTGCAAAACGCCGGAAGGCGGCTAACACCTCGGCTTCTGCTGATGCGGTGAGAGTGGTGACTGCGTTACGAATCTGCTGACCACATTCCCGCTGAGCTTTTTTCAGAACCTGAAAGAAACACAGTCATCTTTGTGGAACGTGTTCAACCAATTGAAAGAAACGCAGTCATATGTGTGGGACATGTTCTACCAAATGAAAGAAGCGCAGTCATCTCTATGAAACATGTTCAACCGAATGAAAGAAACGCTTCCATCTGTCAGAAAACTTATTGCAGAACTTTAACTCAAACAGTCTTCATAGCAATGTATAAACTTTGAAGGGTCAAGAATTCAAAATGTAACAGACTTCAACTGACGTGGATCAACTTCCTCACAGAGGAAATCATTGAATACTGGATTAAATATCAATTACTACTGGCTGGAGCCAGTGGCAAAGTCGGTAAGATACTCAACCGCGGATCAGTAGTGCAGGGTTTAAATCCTGGGCTCGCCTGTCACTGACATCGCTTTCAAGTGAGGAAACTGATGTTAACCTTAGCCTTTTCAGCTTTTTATTATTGTTAATTTGTGCTTGAATAATAAATCTTACAGAAATCTTCATCAAACGTTTAATTAAGTTAAATAACTTTACACATACTGATATATGCATACAGAATAAGCGTTAACTTAGCATAAAGTGCAATGTTTGCGGTGCAAGTGATCGAGTTGCAATTAAAATTATTAGTATAGTTGAAGCCAGTCAGAATTGGGCATAACACAGATTCAATACCACAAGGCCATTGTCGGAAGTGAATTCAGCGAACAAAATTAAGGAATTTCTAAAAGCAATAGTGTAACCCAAACAGATATTCACATAGACTGAGCTCAGCAAGAGCAACACCTCTCAAAAATCATCATTTTAAAATATCCCATAGTCTTTTATTATTTAATCCTTTATATGCATTATATTTATATTTATTAAGCCGCAGGTTATAATAATGTGTAAATATTAAGAAGGAATTAGATTACAGAATACAGATATTAATAGTCGAGTAGAACCATTATGACGAGAGGCATGCTGATAATACGAATGCCGAGCTCATACTGGTCCGCGACGCCTCGTTTTTCAGTAATATATTTCATGAGGTCCTCCACTCGGGCCTGCCTGCCTGTCCACATCTGGTTCTCCGTCAACCAACAGCGTGTGAGCTCCAGTATCTCCGTCGTCGTAATCTCATAGGGTTCCTTCATCGTCTGAGGCACCTGCAATTACATCAAATAGTATGTATCAATAGCGTAGGGGTAATGTCGTGAAGTTTTAAATGACAGATCCTGAGGTGAATTGAATCCTCATGGGTTCGATTCCCGGCCGCGCTGATCTGAGTGTAAAATCTCGGATATTCACTGGACTGGTTACACGGAAACCAGTTGAACTGGAGAACGGAATAAATTACCTAACGGTTTAAACATGTGGTATTAAAAGTGATAGATATCAACATAGTTGATCATTTCACTATAATGCATGTTTACTTTTTACTTTAAATACTTTTAATTCATCTTCTTCATTACTACGTCTTAATCTCGCTAATTCTTTTGTAATTCATCTTCTTTATTAATTAATCCTTTATTCTTCGCTTTAATTAATTCTTAATTCGCTTAATTCTTATTTCTTCATCAATTACACAAAATTAATTTTACTCATAAAAGAAATTTTAGGCACGAAAGATGTGCACAAAGATGTTCAAGTACAATGTCAAGCAGTCAATAGCAAATTTCTCGCTAAATCGAAATATAAATTTTAATCTGTCAAAGGTCAGATGACACCAAATGTTAAAAATTAAATCATAAAATTGTCTCTTTGGAAATTTAGATAATCACTTTGACATCAATAAAATTGAAGTTACATTTAATATAGATTTTTGATATTCCCAGATACTAAAAATCCTGCACTAGGGAATAAAATTTGGATATGACAATATTATCCAGTCAAGCCTTTTTCTAAAGGTCTACATGAGTATATTCACAAGAGGGAGTACAGATAATCTAGAGAGCAGTCCTAGTAATTAAGCACTGGTGCCTTTGTTAAGTGACTTGTATATTTCAGAAAAATCATGCTCAGAGATTGTTGAAAAGCTTTACTGCCTGAAAATAATCTCTTCAGTGAGACTACCAATGTCATTGAGTAGACATCTCTAAACAAAAACTTTAAAGTTATAAATTAAAATAAATAAATAGTTAGCTACTAACCTTGAAGTAGTCAAAGATAATTGGTAGTTTAGTTAGAGGTCCCAGTCGCAAAGCCTCGAATCCCTGCAGCGGGGAATCCCCGTTGTTATTCCCTTCACTGTTCGGAGCAAAGAGCTTCAAGCATTCGCTCAGCTCAAACAACGTGCAAATCGATCGAGTCTTAACAAATGCCTGCACGTACGCGTTAACGCGGCAAATTTCACGCATCAGTTCGTGCACGCATTTCAGTTCGTCGATGCATCGCAGATTGAGAGCGCCCAAGTAATTGACGGAGTATGTCTGAAGCAGAAGAGCCTGAATTCTCTCCTGAGATACATACTCACGGCACTCTGCCAGCCTCGTTATGCATTCATTAGCC
Source organism: Enchytraeus crypticus (assembly GCA_905160935.1). Taxonomy (NCBI): domain Eukaryota; kingdom Metazoa; phylum Annelida; class Clitellata; order Enchytraeida; family Enchytraeidae; genus Enchytraeus; species Enchytraeus crypticus. The sequence continues at coordinate 556,763 of CAJHZI010000438.1, read as the reverse complement.
ACCTCTTCAATTGTCTCACGTGTGTAATTTAACTTTTTTCCACCAGGTGGCCGTGGAACAACCGGCGGATTAACCACTTGCGGCTGATTCTGTACGACTTGATTTGCTGTGTTCTGTTTAGATAGAATGCTGTTTGACTTCTTCTGCGAAGAACTAGAACTTATCCAGGATTCATCTTTATCACCGCCATCTTGCCGGGGATTTCCCGTTGATACCTCCAGCGAGAGGAAATCTCCGCCGCTCACAGACGAAGACGTGGAAGGCGGTCGACTAGAAGAAGCTGCAGAATTGTTCGCTTGTTTTCCGGAGAGATCTGGAAAATTTGTCGAGGATGGTTGTGAGGAAATTTTCTGACTGGGTGCCAGTGACTGCCTCAGATTTGATGGAGCCACCATGCCGGTGGCTCTATGCATCTGAGTGTTAATAAACATCAAAGGTGGAACTGGCTGCAGAGGTCTGAAAATGCTCATATTTTGCTGTGCTCCCATCATGCCCATATTCTGCTGAACTCCCATCATGCCCATATTTTGCTGGCCTCCCATCATGCCCATATTTTGCTGAGCTCCCATCATGCCCATATTTTGCTGAGCTCCCATCATGCCCATATTCTGCTGCGCTCCCATCATGCCCATATTCTGCTGAGCTCCCATCATGCCCATATTTTGCTGAGCTCCCATCACGCCCATATTCTGCCTCGGTGCTGTCATACCCATATTCGGTTGGGATTGGGCAAGGAGATTGGGGTAAGGCTCACAATTTTGCCGCTGATAGAATTTATCGTAGAATGAGCTCTGGTCTCTCGGCATAGTGTCAGGAAGGTCGTCGTCAGAGTCGTCGCTGAAGAACTTGTGCGACGCAACTTGTTTGGCAAGCTCACTCGCAGCTGCCTTGTTCCTCGAGGGAATTGATTGACGACTCTTCGGATCTATTTTCTTTTTTAACTCTTTATCTAAATTTTTTGTCAATGGATTCGTTGGTTTAGTTTTTCTGACACTCGACAGATTTGCCGCAGCCGGTTTAATTGTAGCCAATGCCCCTCCGTCGTAGAAAGGAACAAAATCGAGAGATTCTGAGCTGCCACTGGTTTCTGTTGGTCCAGCTGATGAAATTGACCCACCTGAGGTTTCAATGACGAACGATCTCCCACAACTATCAGCAACTTTTGCTGAAGATTTTGAACTTGAACTAGGTTTGATCACCTGAAGAGAATTCCTTACTACAATATTTGAATTAACATCGGTAAAATCTCCATCCAATACATCAGAACAGAGAAACAACAGTTGCAACCTTTTGCTCTTTCCAAACTTTTTTGGATCTGGAAGAGTGCCAAACCTATTTTGATAATTGTTCCAAATCTGACTAACCTTAACTCCTTCAGGACACTCTCCAACTATCCTAATAAAGTTTGCCTTTAGACTATCAAGATTCTCTGCTGCCATTGCAGTCAAATACTAGATTTCTTTGTAATATCACTGCACAATTAAATAGAAACATTTACTAATCAATAACACGAGTTCATTAAAAAATGTTTATCGTTTCAACATTGCATGTAAAAAGTATTTGACAGCCTTCAGCCTTAAATTTTTAAAGAGAATCTCCTATAAAAATAAAAAAGAAATATCATACGGTCTTTCATATATATCAGTATTTTGTACTTTGGACTGAATTTCTGGATTTTGGAATTTGCACCGTTTTTGGACCTGCTTTTTGCTCACCGGCTTGATTTTGTCTCAATAGTGCTCGATGTTGTCATTGATGACAGTAGCACTCTAATTGTCGTTGTTGTTGTTGTATATAAAACTACACATGTATAGCTTAATTATAATTTTAAAAAACATCTTACACAAGTTTTAAAACATTTATTAAGCTACCTCACACCAAAGGCTAACAACCAAATTGCTAAATGACAGATTCATGGATAATCAGAATGTTAACACCATCCGCTGCAATAGAGTTGCAGCCTACAGCCAAAACCATCAATGACAAAACTCAACAACAGAAATGCAATACCATTTATTAAAGTTATCAACATTAGATAAAAAGAACATCAATTATAAAATGACTTTTCCAATTTTTAACGTTAATTTCGCAATGACATTTTACAGTTAAATGAAGCCTATCGAAAAAAAATTGCATCGCAAATACAATTAGTAAATAACCGTTATATTGTGATTAAATTCTACAAATCTGTAAAAAAATTCGAAATTACAAGTATATCAAGACTAACGATATAATAAAAATGGACGAAAAAGACCTGTCTTGTGATTGGTTAAAATAACTAGACCGTTACAGCGGGAGCGAGCCCGATTCGAATTAGAAACTCGTCCGTCACCGATGAAGCCTTTGATCGGCAAAGAAACGGTAAATTTCGTATTACAGCTACTATTCTAAAAATCTTTCAACAAGGTAGTTGCATATTTTAAATATTTGTAATAAAATTCTAAAGTTTCATATTTAGAAATCGAAACAGAAATCAACTTACTTTTGCAGCAACCGTGTGTGGGCGATATTTCCGGAAAATAAACTAAAAATAAACAAACTTTCCACTGTCTCACTTGCGATATCAAAGCAGCGATATCAACGTGGTTTACAAAAATTACCAGACTAGGGTAAGCAAAAAAAGGGTCTAGCGAAATCTCAATAACTTCGACAAAACTCAAAATATTTGTACACAATATTTAAAGCTTCTAGAGGAAGAATTTCTGCGTAAAGCCTGCAAATTTGGAGAATGAATATACTGTAGTAACAAAATTGAGGCTTTTCTACGAAAACGGGTGCTAAAGATTAGAAAATGTTAAATTCATATAGTGAAATAATTATCTATGATGATATTTAGCACCTTTACAATATCTCATGTGTAAACTTTGAGGCCGTTTTTCATGATCCGTGTTATCGATCCATTGGATCGATAACACGGATCATGAAAAACAGCCTCAAAGTTATCGATCCATTGGATCGATAACACGGATCATGAAAAACAGCCTCAAAGTTTATCGTGTTATCGATCCATTGGATCGATAACACGATATCAATAGATCTATCGGGTGGAGTCCGTAATGAAATATTTCAGAATAATTTTGCTTAAATAACTTAAGTAGAGGTAATATGACAATTCAGCGGCATCACCAGTAATTACAGGAGAAATTGAAAAAAACTAACAAATATTACTTTTTAAATTTTTTTTCCTACAATTCTAGTAGAATTTGAAAAAGCTAAAAAAACTAAAAAGAATTATCCTGCACCACCTATAATTACAGTAGAAATTGAAAAAGTAAAAAAGTCACAAAATATTTGATCATAAAATATATTTATCCCTGCACCACCTACAACTCCAGTAGAATTTGAAAAAAAGTAACACTTCTAGTAGAATTTGAAAAAAGTAAAAAAAAGTAAAAAATTAAGATTTATCCCTGCACCATCTATAATTACAGTAGAAATGGAAAAGAAGTAAAAATATAGCGGCTGCTCTAAAAATGACATAATGAAAAATGATTTAAAGAAAATAATTTCCTATATAAAATGTCAAATCAAAATTACTGCGAGCTGCTAGCTGTACTTCTTGACTTGGAGATTTTCCTGCTGTCAAACTATATAACTTCCAGCCACGCAGCAGAGACTAGTAAACAAATGAGCTGCAGTTGCATGGATCAGTACAGCTGTTCTAATCTCTGCAGTGTGACACTGAGTCGGCTGCAGTTAGTTTATTAAAGGAAGTTTTTGATGTTACAGTAATTTTATATCACAGGAAATGATATAAAATTAGCGAGTACTTTAAAAGTGTTGAAAGTGTTAAGAAGTTAAATTTAGGCCTATTTGTCTAAATGCTTATACCGTTTTCAATCCAGCACCATTCAATTTTCTTATAAGATCTTGAATTGCTACTACATCCGAATTACCAGAACCAGATAGAATATTATTTATGTTAATCTCCCATGATTAATTAATCTGTTTAAAATGTCTTTGGTTTTCTGATTAATTACTTCTGGCTCCGCCTTCAGTCCAGTCAATTTTGTGATATTTTCTTGATTTTTAGACGTAAATATATTTTCTGAAGCTTTATCAATCAATCGTTTTCCAGCATCAATTGCTGCAGTTTTTCCTACATCAATAACTTTCTTACCAATTTCTTTTGTAGCTTCTTTACCTACACTCAAAGCTGTTTGAGCGATTTATTTAGCAGCATTTGAAGTAATTAGTCTCTTGAAAAATTAGCAATACTGTCAAAAATTCCAGCTCCTCCAACAACATGTTGTTTCTTGTATCGTCGTTTAGTCACTATTAACATTTATAAAAGCAACATAATTTTTTTATAATAATCTTTATCAATAATTCGTTGACGAAGCAATTAATCACAAATGCTAATTATTTCATTTCTTACCCCTGTGTTACCTGCACTAAAGCTAGCCATTCGCAATTCCAACATCTCTGCTAGTGTATTAGGATTTCTAGGTAAAATTATTGCTGTTTGAAGATCCTTACCGTGACCAAAACTTTGCCATATTGGTCTAATTATGTTTATGTATTTATCACATTTCGATGCTTTAGGTCTATTTGGGTTATTCTTCTGTCTAATAGCATTACTTTCGTCTAATATTTCAGCATAGTTATCATAATCAGCGTCATCATACTTGGATTTGTCTGGTGATTTCATTGTTACTAATTCCCAAAGACCTGGCGTACCTGAATATATTTTTTCTCCAACTTGAATGTCATCTCCATAAATTTCTATTGGACTATCACCTATATAAAACCTTCCATCTTTAGACTGTATACCAAAAGTTGTGTCAGTATTCTTTTTATTCGATGCATACTCTTTCAAATACTTCGTAGCCAAATTACCTAATTCTAATGTTCTAATATCCTCTACTACTGGATCAACATCTTGAATAGCTGCATACTGAGGATACTGAATTGCAGCAGGCAGAGCTTGTAAAGCATTTGTCGTAGCTTCAGCACTTTCTTTTATACTTTGCAATTCTTTTACAATTTCAGTTTGAGTATCAACAATAGGTGCATAGCGCTTACTTAATTCTCGACTCAAATTGATATCACCCAACCTTTCGCTTAGATCATTGCATTTAATATTTGCTTTCGTTTTCAGAAATTCCTCAACAATTGAGTCTCGCTTTTTAGGATCTGATATCTTTAGGAACGACATTTTAAAAATAGGAATAAAGAAATAAATATAAATAAAGTTTAACATAAAATCGAACATAAAATCGAACATGAACTCGAACATAAACTCGAACATGAACTCGAACATAAACTCGAACATAAATTTGAACATATAATCGAACATAATATTTATGTTCAGTAAACATAAATATTATTTGTCGCGAACAGCCTTGCTGCCTGTTCGTCCTCGAGCGGTTGTCTTATTCTGGACCCGCTCGACGGTCGGCAGTACTTCGAGACGGCAGCTTTTTCGTCGAATGCTTTATTAAGGGTACCGCTTGTCAGGAGGAACCGAGGTGCTGCGTCTTCAAATGATACTTCTTTCCTCGTATCATCCGTCTCGATAGGCCTTTCTTGTTCGTTACCGACTGAGTAGGCCAAGGTCCAACCCCCCTTGTCTACTTCGTAATTGGGTTCTCGGGAACCCGGTGCACAGCGTCGACGCTGGACCGAGTCGGGAGTAGAAGCATACTCCACGTCTTCTATGTATTTAGACGATGATGGTTGATTTTCTTCCATGCTTCCTCGTGATATCCGTGGTTCTCGGGGCGAAGTGATGTGGTGACCCGAACCCGTAGTGGAAGCGTCTGCGTTATCTTGGGCGATCACGGTTGGATTTTCTACCCTGCTTCCTAGTTTTACAAACTTGTAGTATATAATTAATTGATTGGTTGTTTTAACTGCGACGAACTTTATTTTCTTTACCCTACTAAAACGTCCCTTTACCTTTTTAGACTTATTCTTCCCTATCCTTTTACTATTGGTCTTCCCGTATTTTCTACTCCTAATTGGTAATCCTACTCCCGCCTGCAGAGACGAACTCGACCCAGGCGCTTAGCAAATACCTGCAGAGACGAACTCGACCCAGGCAATGCCGTTGTTAGCCTCCCGCCTGCAGAGACACACTCGACCCAGGCGCTTAGCAACTACCCGCAGAGACGAACTCGACCCGGGTATCGCCGTGGACTACCAGCCTCCCGCCTGCAGAGACACACTCGACCCAGGCGCTTAGCAAATACCCGCAGAGACGAACTCGACCCCCGTGGACTATACACTCGCAAGACGAACTCGACCCGGGTATGCCGTGGACTACCAGCCTCCTCGCCTGTAGAGACACACTCGACCCAGGCGCTTAGCAAATACCCGCAGAGACGAACTCGACCCGGGTATCGCCGTGGACTACAGCCTCCTCGCCTGCAGAGACACACTCGACCCAGGCGCGACCGCAGGCGCCGTTACCAGCCTGTAGAGACACACTCGACCCAGGCGCTTAGCGACCCGCAGAGACGGACTCGACCCGGGTATCGCCGTGGACTACTAGCCTCTTACCTGGGCCTACCCAGGGGGACACTGAACTCTCTCGCCTCCAAATTAGCCTTCACGGCTTGGGTAACTAGTCAACCTGAGGGGCTACGAGCCTAGACTAACAAGCGAGCTTGAAAGCTTTCGGCTAGAGGAAGACCAGATTTCTGTATACTAATCGTACTTTTGCCTTGGGATTTGGATATTACGTACTATCCTCCCTCGGTTCCCAGTACTTTCGCGTAGAAGGTTCTGGCCTCCCTGAGTTACTGCGCAGACGAACCACGCAGAACCCAATCTGCCTTTCTATGTATCGACGGCCGCTTAATATACTACTCAAGCGATCGACTTCAGCCAAACCATGGCACCTCTCGTTTAATCGATTTACGCGTTAGCTGCGTCACTTCGGAAATACCCAGCGTAATAATCTAGCTAGGCCTACTTATAACTTCGACTTATATAATCTATAATAAATCTTTGGAAATACCCTACGTCCCTTAATATTTATAAATAACAGCTGTATAATATTTGCTTTCGATCTATAATATATATTTCCTAATATATTAATAACTGCTATATAATATCTGTTTTCTATCTACAATATATATTTCTTAATATAATAATTGTGAACTAGGCGTGTTCATTACACAGCCTCCCCCTTTGTGAAATAATCGTCCCGATTATCCGTTTTAAACTTCAATAAAACTCGCCGCAGTTCAGAATTAACTTTTTTTTCTTCTTCTTTTTTTTTTTTTTTTTTTTTTTTTTTTTTTTTTTTTTTTTTTTTTTTTTTTTATTTTTTTTTTTTTTTTTTTTTTTTTTTTTTTTTTTTTAAATAAAACACGCGAAACACAAGAATTAACAGAAACAAATTATTTACTTGTAGAACCTCTGTATACCTGATCGACATATAGATACTTTGCAATTCTAACAGTTGGCGTTCAAATAATATTTTGATTCACGCTAGAAATATTCGTCAAATCAATTGCATAATTAGCGAGAAGGCGCGATCCGTCCCCATCGATAACTAAGAATCTTCCTTAATTAAGCAACGTCATAAGTCAACAGAAATACTTTCATTTTAATATCTTAATCGAATAACGATTCGAACTACTCAAACTAAACCTTTTCATCTTCTCAAGTCGTAATACGCATTTAGCGCTAAGCAGTGTTAAAGAAATTATTCACTAGTGGTTAACCCGGTCAACTTAAATAATCGATATTAATCCGGATATCTTCTTTTACCTAAGCAATCTAAACCCTCTCGCTCTTTTTCTCAAGTTGCTATTAGCAATAATTAACACAGAACGATGATCATAACATGCGAATTAACTAAAATAAACTTCTCGCTCTTTTTCTCAAGCTGCTATTAGCAATAATCAACACAGAACGATGATCAGTAACACGACATGCGAATTAACTTAATAAAATCTTGAAACTGAACTCTTCTCACATATTTTGACCTTTTTCTCGCATGCCCTGGATCGCAAAGTTAATTTCCCTTCATAAATTTCGTTCTCTTACCCCTTTGCGCTTCTTCTTCTCTGTCCTTCCTCTCCCTCACCACTCGCACGGCGTGCTCCAGCCTCTGGCGCATCCCTTCTGGGTCCACCAGGAGACTGAGCTTCTTTCCTCCAGATGGCGCTGGTTTACTGGGGTGGGGACCCTGGTTTTCTGACGTAGTGTTTTGGTGCGGAGTCGCCCCGCGGGTCCTCTTCCTGGCCACCGCTGGGACCCTAGGTTTAGTTGCGATCCGAGTAGGCACAAAGTCGCACGTACGTTCCGCGATGGCGCGTCTCGCCTCAGCAGTTGCCCTTTTAGCAGCGCTAATGTTAGGTGCTCGGACGGTCATTTTTCCCAGAGATGGAACCACTATTCGATGAGCCGTGATTTGGGTGCCCATAGTGTTTTGGATGGACGTAGCCACCGGCCCTGCAGCACTAATTTTGATCGTAGGGGAAGCCGGATGAGCTGTTGATTTGTGCTGTATCATCTCATTTCTTTTATAAAAATGCGCTCCGCATCTGTAACATCGCATTTTTTCGATTCTTCACGAACGAATATATAATTAACTTTTACGATCCTTAAAGCCGGACTTTATTTATGATTACTATTTCTTGAGAATTATAGCGTCACCCGAGTTGCGACGTCATCAAAGACTCTTAATTAGATTTTATTGCAGAAATAAATTCTTTTACGACGCTGCCAATTTCTCTTCGGCCTTAAAATGACTCCATTTTGCAGCAGGTAATTAGCCGCTCCGGGCTTCGGCGAACCCTCTTGCTACGTGGTATAACAGCTCCTATCAGTTCCCTAGAGTTTTGCTCAACTTCTTCCGCCTCTCTTAAGTCTGGCTCCCTGGGGTAAAATAATCTCAACTTGTCCACATGAGTTACAAAAGGTTTTCCCCGAACTCCTCGACGTATTTCCACGTTTACCGGACCTGTTACTCGCGTTACGACGTATGGTCCGTCGTAGGGCGAGTCCCACTTATCTTTGCGTCCGGGTTTCCTTCTTCTATTGAAATATAAAACTTCCTGCCCCACTTTGTAGCTTGCAGTGGTAACCTTGTTGTTATACCTCAATTTGTTACGTTCTGCTGATCTCTTTAGCTGTTCGCGGGTCCATTCAAAGGCAGTTACTACTAATTCTCGCTTTCTTTCGACATATTCGTCGTAGTTGTCATAACTCTGATTGTCTCTTCTTCCCCAAATCAGATCGACCGGTAAATTTACCTCCCTTCCTAACATCAAATAGTTAGGAGTATAGCCGGTTGTCTCATGTTCGGTCGCGCGGTATGCGGATAAAACCTGGGGTAGCCGTTCATCCCAGTCCCGCTGATTCGAACTGACTACTTTGCCCAACATGGCGTTAAGGGTGAGATGAAACCTCTCTACCCCTCCATTAGTCGACGGTCTATAGGCGGTCGTCCGAACTTTCCTCACACCCCAACAACGGCACAAATCTTTCATTAATGAACTTTCAAATTCACGACCCTGATCCGTGAGGATTTCTCTCGGAGTTCCGAACACAGGGAATATTCTCTCAATTAGCAGTTTGGCTATCGTAGTAGCTTCGTGATTCTTCACAGGGAACGCCTCAGCCCATTTGGTAAATGAATCTACCATGGTAACTATATAAACGTTTCCTTGACGGGAAACGGGATTGAGGCCCTGTTACATCTATCGCCCACCTGTCCATTGGGTTTCCGACTCTCATGTCTTGTAGTTCAGCCTTCTTTGGTTCTCTACCCCGGTGATACCGATTACACTCGAGGCACATCCGTTTCCATCTTATCACGTCCCTCGACATACCTATCCAATAGAACCTGCGCTTCATCTGCTGCTTTGTCTTTGCTATCCCGAAATGTCCCCCAGTCTTGGAGGCGTGCGTGTCTTCGAACGCCGCCCTTCTTTGAGTTAATGGCACTACCATTTGCCAACTATCGGGCTTTCCATTTTCGTGACACACCTTTCTCCAGAGTACTCCGTCTTTTACCGACAAACTATCTCGTTGATCCCATAGGTGTCTTACTTCCGCGTCCGCTGATCTTAACATTGATTCATCGACTTTATCCGGGTCGGCCAGCCAATCCATTATTGACTTCAATATCCGATCTGCTATCGTTGCTTCAGCCACGTCATCTGTAGCAGCTTGTTCGCCTTCGTCCCTTCCGATCTGGATACTTTTCACTTTAACTTGTTCTTCATCTCTAGCTCCCTCGGAGTTACCACATTGTCCACCCGGCCGTCTAGATAGCGCATCGCTATTTTGATGCTTCCGCCCCGGTCGATGCACTATTGTAAATCTATATTCCCCTAGTAACTCTAGCCATCGTGCATTTTGGCCTATGGGGACCTGGGTTTTCTGCAGCCATTGAAGCGCAGCGTGATCGGTCCTGATCTCGAACTCCGTCCCTAGCAGATACTGACGGTAGAGTTTTACAAAATACACTATAGCTAAAAGCTCTTTCCGTGTCACGCAGTAGTTGACTTCAGGACCTTGTAGCGTCCTAGACCCATACGCTATTACCCGCTCTTCGCCGTCTTGCACCTGCGATAGGACTGCTCCAATACTTACGTTGGAGGCATCCGTATCCAAGATATATTTTCCTTGATCGCGAGGCATGGCTAATATAGGAGCCGAGCTTAAAGCCCCTTTTAATTTCTCGAAAGCTCGCTGACATTCGTCATCCCAGCGGAACTTCCTATCTTTCGCGGTCAACCTGTGCAACGGTTTTGCAATTTCGGCGAATTCTTTGACGAAACGCCTATAGTATGTGCAGAGACCCAGGAATGATCTGAGCTCGGCCACATTGCGAGGTTCAGGCCATGAAGTCACGGAATCGATTTTTCCCGGCTCGGTCATGATTCCGCGGTCAGATATAACGTGGCCGAGGAAGTTAATTTCTTTCCGCATCAATTGACATTTGCTCGGTTTGAGCTTTAGGTTGGCCTCTCGTAACCGCTGAAACAGCTTCCGTAACCTTTCTATATGCTCTTCAACCGTTGCTGAATAAACTATTATATCATCCAAGTAAACTAGACAGATGAGGTAATTCAAACCTGTCATTATCACATTCATAGCCCTCTGAAATGTCGCACCGCTGTTGGTTAAACCCATCGGCATGCGACGAAACCGGTAAGTACCCTGTCTCGTCGCGAAACTTGTTTTGTCGGCGTCTTTCCTATCCATCTCTATCTGGTAGTATCCGCTGCGGAGGTCGAACGAGCTGAAATATTTCATACCTCCCATGGTGTCTAGACAATCCTGTATTTTCGGTAGGGGAAAAGCGTCCTTCTTGGTCACCGCGTTTAATTTCCTGTAGTCTAAACAAAACCTTAAAGACCCGTCCTTCTTCTTGACTACCACAACATTCGATGCCCACGGGCTGTTGGATTCCTCGATTATTCCTTGCCGCAACATTTCTTTCGTCTGCTTATCTATAGCTTCCACCAATGGACGTGGGTGGCTACGCAACCTTTCCTTAATCGGCCGGGCATCCCCTGTATCGATGCTATGCTGGACGATGTTTGTCTTCCCCAAGTCGAACTCCGACTTAGAGAAAATGTCCTGGTATTCGTTTAACAGACTCTTCAAATTCCGCATTTCTTCTGGCTTCAAGACACTTCTATCTATGCCTTCAAAAAGCATCTGTGCGACCGTTTCCTCGCCTCCCATCGGCGACTCCGATTCATGTTTGTCGACTACTTCTATGGCATATAAATTTACCAAATCCTCTCCCTGCTTTAACGATATGGGCATACTCGACGTGTTTAGAACTCTTACAGGAACATCGCGATATCTATCCGGCACTACCGCTCTAGCTATATGAAGCGACCCTCTAATGCAATTGGCTTCAGTCGCCCATTCGCTCTCTCCTTCGTTGGCTAACGTACGTAACCGAACTTCGGCGTTTACATTGCACTCCGACCATGGAGATACTACCACCGTGTCCTGTACTACTAGTCTTCTGCACGCGAGCGGAGCCGGCCGTTCTTCCAATGCCAGCGCCAGTCCCTGTAAGTATATTACTCCTTCTTGGAAGGCCCAGACTGCTCCATGTTCGATCAGCCAGTCCATTCCTAAGATTATCTCCTCGATATGCTTGGAGACCAACACTTTCGCCGACAGGTCTTTCCCTTCACATACGATCCGTACTGTTGTCTCTCCATCGATATCAATTCGAGTCCCGTTAGCTGCCCTTAGTATTTTCTTGGAGTCCTGCAACTCGCATCTAGCCGCTATGGATGCCGGCACAATTGACATATCGCACCCGGTATCTAATAAGCAATGTCGCCTTTGCCCCTGTACTAGCGCCGGTAAATACACCCTATTCACTCCTTCTTTCTGTATTACTCTCATATAGTTTGGTCTTCGCTGTGTCTGGAGATTGAGATTTCGAACATGATCTGCCTCATTGCGCCGATCACGACCCTGTCTCGTGTCGTGTCTCGCTTGTCCATAGCTGTAGGAAGGGTCGTTTTTCACCTCTCTGCTATTCCTGTCTAAGCGTTGGTCCGCCCTTTGACCGCTCCTCCAGTCGAGGCCACCTTTTAATTCCTCGAACTCCTCACGTTTTATCTGTTGGGTTTGAAGCCCCTTTAACGCGCTTCGAATCTCATTCATCTCCTGTCTCCACGGTTCTTCGTTCTCTACTCTGATAGTTCTCATGGCTTGATCCCCTCTATGCCCGTCGGGACGTCTTCCGTAACTTGCTCTTAAAGTCTCGAACTTCAGCGCCAAGTTAAAGGCTTCCTCTAAATCGCCGGGTTCGCGCTCGGCGACCTTTCCTGCTAACTCTTCGTCATTAAGGCTTTCGATAAACGCGTCCACCACCAATAGATTGCTATGGGGTGTGGGTTTGCCTGGGAAAGCCTGTAACGCCAGTTGGCTCATGTCTTGGTAGAGATCGTGGAGTGTTTCATTCCTACGTCGCTTTCTAACTTTCATCATGGTCCTGTAGCGTAGATGCAATTGCTGCGTTCCGTATCGTGCCCTCAACTTAGTATATAACATATCGAGGTTCCAGGAACATTCATCATCTGCCCATAAGATTTGGGCCGCCGAGCCCCGCAAACTTGCCTTCAAGTAAGCTAGTTCGTCAGACTCGTTCCATCCATTGTAATGCGCGCAATTCCTCATTTGGCCTAGGAATGTCTCGAGAGGGGTAGATCCATCGTATTTATCCGGGACCAACCATTCCGACTTGGGTTTTCTCTCAGAGACTTCCCTGCTGCGCCGGGCACTAGAATAGTTCTCGCGCCCACTCTGGTATTCCTCCGGTTTCTGGTTGCGACGGTCCCGCGCACAGTTGGCATACTGTACATCTTTTTGTTTTATTTCATTCCTTTCATCCTGTCTGGATGATTTTCCTCCGGCTGAACGAGGGCTAGCCATGTAGCCTAGTTTCCATTCGCCTTTGCCTGATTCTGCGCCCTCTTCACCGTCTAGAGAGTGCTTGTCGTATACGCTTCGTTGCTTATACGTCTCAGGGGCCCTAAAATCTCTCTCTACAATGTCTTCCAATTCGCTTCGTTTTGATCTAGCATGGAAATTCAAAATAACCTCGTCGTCATCGTCCATTTCGTAGTTAGACCCCGCCGGCCAGGGTTTCAATTTCCCGTCATGGACGGAAATCCCACTTCTGACACCATTTGTCGCGAACAGCCTTGCTGCCTGTTCGTCCTCGAGCGGTTGTCTTATTCTGGACCCGCTCGACGGTCGGCAGTACTTCGAGACGGCAGCTTTTTCGTCGAATGCTTTATTAAGGGTACCGCTTGTCAGGAGGAACCGAGGTGCTGCGTCTTCAAATGATACTTCTTTCCTCGTATCATCCGTCTCGATAGGCCTTTCTTGTTCGTTACCGACTGAGTAGGCCAAGGTCCAACCCCCCTTGTCTACTTCGTAATTGGGTTCTCGGGAACCCGGTGCACAGCGTCGACGCTGGACCGAGTCGGGAGTAGAAGCATACTCCACGTCTTCTATGTATTTAGACGATGATGGTTGATTTTCTTCCATGCTTCCTCGTGATATCCGTGGTTCTCGGGGCGAAGTGATGTGGTGACCCGAACCCGTAGTGGAAGCGTCTGCGTTATCTTGGGCGATCACGGTTGGATTTTCTACCCTGCTTCCTAGTTTTACAAACTTGTAGTATATAATTAATTGATTGGTTGTTTTAACTGCGACGAACTTTATTTTCTTTACCCTACTAAAACGTCCCTTTACCTTTTTAGACTTATTCTTCCCTATCCTTTTTACTATTGGTCTTCCCGTATTTTCTACTCCTAATTGGTATCCTACTCCCGCCTGCAGAGACGAACTCGACCCAGGCGCTTAGCAAATACCTGCAGAGACGAACTCGACCCAGGCAATGCCGTTGTTAGCCTCCCGCCTGCAGAGACACACTCGACCCAGGCGCTTAGCAAATACCCGCAGAGACGAACTCGACCCGGGTATCGCCGTGGACTACCAGCCTCCCGCCTGCAGAGACACACTCGACCCAGGCGCTTAGCAAATACCCGCAGAGACGAACTGCGACCCGGCTTAGCAAATTGCCGTGGACTACCAGCCTCCCGCCTGCAGAGACACACTCGACCCAGGCGCTTAGCAAATACCCGCAGAGACGGACTCGACCCGGGTATTGCCGTGGACTACCAGCCTCCCGCCTGCAGAGACACACTCGACCCAGGCGCTTAGCAAATACCCGCAGAGACGAACTCGACCCGAGTATTGCCGTGGACTACCAGCCTCCTCGCCTGTAGAGACACACTCGACCCAGGCGCTTAGCGAATACCCGCAGAGACGGACTCGACCCGGGTATCGCCGAGGACTACTAGCCTCTTACCTGGGCCTACCCAGGGGGACACTGAACTCTCTCGCCTCCAAATTAGCCTTCACGGCTTGGGTAACTAGTCAACCTGAGGGACTACGAGCCTAGACTAACAAGCGAGCTTGAAAGCTTTCGGCTAGACGAAGACCAGATTTCTGTATACTAATCGTACTTTTGCCTTGGGATTGGGATATTACGTACTATCCTCCCTCGGTTCCCAGTACTTTCGCGTAGAAGGTTCTGGCCTCCCTGAGTTACTGCGCAGACGAACCACGCAGCACCCAATCTGCTTTTCTATGTATCGACGGCCGCTTAATATACTACTCAAGCGATCGACTTCAGCCAACCATGGCACCTCTCGTTTAATCGATTTACGCGTTAGCTGCGTCACTTCGGAAATACCCAGCGTAATAATCTAGCTAGGCCTACTTATAACTTCGACTTATATAATCTATAATAAATCTTTGGAAATACCCTACGTCCCTTAATATTTATAAATAACAGCTGTATAATATTTGCTTTCGATCTATAATATATATTTCCTAATATATTAATAACTGCTATATAATATCTGGTTTCTATCTACAATATATATTTCTTAATATAATAATTGTGAACTAGGCGTGTTCATTACATTATTATTGTGATTTTTGATTTCATTTCTATAATATCATACCAAGAATAGGAATGTTTTTAAAAGATGAATTTGGTCCTAATAGTAAACCTCTTCCTACTTCTGAGTTAATAAGTTCATATCCCACCCCTGATTTTATATATAAATCAGATCCTGCTACGGAAGCACCTTTCGACCATGGAGACAGATTTAAACCATTACCAGCAGCTGAAACTTTACAAGCCATATCGTCACGTTTTATATATAATACTCCTCCAGTACCAAATGCCTTAGAAACTCCAGTACTTGCTAATCCACTTAGAGCTCCAGTTACTAAAGCAGGTAGTGCAGTTTTTAACACAAATGGAGCAACTGTGCTGCTAAGTATACCTAGAAGAGCAGGAATAAATCCTCCTTTAACTTTTCTATTATGTAATAATTGAGTTTTGCTCATTTTATTGTAATACCAACTTCTTTTTCGTAAGCCTTAGCTATTTTCTTAATCTTATTCTGTGTTAATGCTAGTATGTGATCACCAATTAAATCTTCATGTTTTAACCTGATGCTCACTTCTGTGCTGGTCTTAATAGCCTCATTAATTTTGTCTTTCTGCCCCTCTGAAATATTTAGTTTGACATTAGTGTAACGACTCATTTTTATAATAATATCATATTTTTAATTATTATTTATTGAAAACTTTTCAAAAACTCACTCATTGCTGGTCATACTCATACTTGTCTAATATGAAATCTAAGTGTTAATTCCTCTCCTCTTAGATTGATTAAATTTCCGTTTTGATTAGTAAGTTTAGTATCCATTGTAGAAATTGTGTTCATAGTAATAGGAAGATATATTAAATTTAGTGGTCTCTCAATGATCTTATAACCTGGTCCAACATTAGGAAAGAAACTATATATAATGTTTTCTTGAGTTCCATTTGAATACGATGCTCCAATTATATCGCTAGTTATTCTTATACAGCTAATATTAGTAATATTGACTATGTTTTCAGATTCAATACGACCATCACCATAAATTTTATTTTTGAAACCTAACACTGACCTAATGGAATTTTCTGTAGAAAAATTTAATTTATAATTTGAGGCTACATCCAGTACTGATTTTAAAGTATTTCTGTTTGGATACAATGTTATGCAGTATTTTTCAATTGCATTATCATAATTACCATTTTCTTTCATAGCTCTTTGAATGTAAACATTAATATCAACAATTTCATAGCAACCTTCCGGAATGTTAATATTGAACCAGGTCAAGCCATTATGTGGTGAATATTTAAAATTATTATTTGTTTCATCAATGTTTGGAAACGAATAGTAAACATCCATATTATATAAGGCCATCTCATACATTTTATAGCTATCTAGCTGAATAACCGGATTAAATTTGGTCAATATTCGCGAACTTGTTTGATTTTGGGTAATGAAAAAGGATGATTTTCCATTGGTATTATGAACTATGTTTTCAGTATTTTTAGCTATCTGTTGTAAATACGAATCCATTTCTTTTATTAATAGGTAAGTTTTAATATATTAATTTAAATTAGCAATAAAAAAGATTTTTCTGTTCTGGAATGAAAAAAGTATCCAAGCCCATTCTGTATTTACCCTTATCCTTTTTGCTTGTCAAATCTATTACAACAAATCCATGGGGTTGTTTCCAGGCAGTCTTGCACAGATTTATAAATTCTTCCTTATCCATATCAGTACTCCCGTGGTCACTATGAATATGGTTGATATTTTTCGGATCTTGTGGAAATAGACAAATAAAATTAGCATTTTCTCGAATTGTTTGCCTTGGTAACTTGAAATAATTCTGTGCTAGATAAAAACAGTCAACATTGCTGTGTCGTCCTCTTATATAATATGCTTCACACTTGCATTGTTTTTCCAATTGTAAGTCATCAAATATCATCAAGTTTTTGTTTTCAGTATTTAAATCTCGAGGATCTGGTACATCTTCTGAGGTTCAAAAAACTTGCAATCCACATTATAATCAGAATCAAGATTTTTAGCCATTTCTTCTATTACAGCTGCAGGTGATATATTCAACTTAATAATCTCATCTTGAAATTCAAATAATCTGAGTATTGTACTCTTTGGTAATTTCTCTTCAAACGCTTTTCTTAAAATTTTATACTCTGTTTGAAATAGAGATTTACCAAAGACTTGCAGACTGTTATAGTCCAACCAACCTGGTCTCAATTGTAAATTCAGTAGAAGCGTTGTTTTACCTGAAGCTGATTTTCCTACAATTAATCCTCGTACACTTCTAGCAAAAAGTGGGTGGTTATTTCTTTTTAAAAGTGTGTCGTTCCATGATATATTTTGTATTTCCATTTAATAATAATTTCTAAATATTAAAATGTATTGTGTAAAGTGCAAAAGTCATACTGAAACTAATAATATTCAGACTTTTGTGAGTAAACATATGCGTCATATGCAAAGAGGTTTATGTATCAGGTGTGGAAGTATTAAAACGCAATTTATAAGTCACGCCATTGGCGCAAAAATTTCTTCAGTGTCGTGGACAAATCCAATTGCAAATGAACTGCACAAACCAGTAATAAAAAAGTTCCGTAAAAGAAGAGTATTCGTAAAAGGAATTGATGAAATTTGGACATGTGACTTGGTGGATATGCGATCATTAGCGAAGGCAAATAATGGTATCAAATATTTATTAACGATTGTCGATGTCTTTTCTAAATTTGCTTTTATTGTTCCTTTGAAAAATAAAACTGGTGCTATCGTAGCAGAGTCTTTCTCTGAAATATTCAAAAGTGGTAGAAAACCAAAGAAAATTTGGTCGGATAAAGGTAGAGAATTTTATAATAAAGATTTCAGAAAACTACTTGGAGAATTCATAGAGTTATACTCTACAGAAAATGAAGAAAAGTCTAGTATAATCGAAAGATTTAGTAGAACAATACGAGAAATTATGGCTCGTTATTTTACAGCGAACTCTACAACAAAGTATATTGACATTTTGGATGAGCTTGTGAAAAAATATAACAACAAAAGACACAGCTCCATAAACATGACTCCATGAGAGGCCAGTGAGAAGAAAAACGAACCCACTGTATTTAGAAATTTATATCCTAATGTAGAACTAGAAATCAGCAATCCAAAGTTTTCGGTGGGAGATGAGTGAGGATTACATCTAAAAAGAAACTATTTTCAAAAGGAAGCGAACCTAATTGGACCCGGGAGATTTTTGTAGTTTCCCAAGTTTTGTTCACGGATCCAGTAACTTATAAAATAACTGATGATAATGGAGAAGAAATTAAGGGATCATTTTATGAGCAAGAATTACAAAAAACATATTCAGATTCGAATTAATAAATTAAAAAAAATTATTATATTATTAAAATGCCATCTGATATTCTAAAATTTACAGACACTCCATTAACGGATGAGGGAATTGAGAGATACGAATACCATGCATACGAACCAGTATCTGGAACAAATCTAAATAATCCGGGAGAGATTCGTATAAATATTGAAATACACGATCAATTCCTTCATCCATCTGAAAGCTATTTACAATTTGAAGGTAGACTAACGAAAGCGGATGGAACTGCATATGCTGATGCTGACGTTGTTGCGATAACTAATGGTCTAATGCACTTATTTAGTCAAGCATCATATTTTTTATCAAACCAAGAAATTAAAACTGTATTTCATCCAGGGTAAACAAAAACAATGCTTGGATTACTCAAATATCCTAATGATTTTGCACTAGCACAAGGTCTCAATCAACTGTGGTATAAGGATACTGGACCTACTGCGAATATTACAGGAAACTCTGGATTTGCTGTTCGACATGCATATCTAATTGAGAAACCAACAACTAAGGGGACATTTAGTTTTATTGTTCCATTGAAGCATATATTTGGCTTCTGTGAAGATTACGATAAGGTTATGTATGGATTCAAACACGCATTAACACTTGTTCGCAAGTCTGACGATGATGCAATATTTAGACTGGCAGCAGCAGGAGCAGGAAAAGTAGACATTAAAAGTATTTCATGGTTTATACCTCATGTAACTCCGTCAGATATGGAGAGAATGCAATTATATAAAAGTACTGAATCCAAAGTTTCAATTCCTGCAGCATTTCGTGCTCATCAATGCGATACTATAACCGTTCCTCAATCAACAACATTTACTTGGCGTCTTAGCGTGAAAACATCTCCAGAAAAACCAAGATATATCATTGTAGGATTTCAAACAAATCCCTCTGGTAATCAAGAAGCAAATCCATCAATTTTTAATCATTGTGACCTTAAAAATATGTATGTATTGCTTAATCAAAATAGATATCCTACTGTTGACTACAATCTATCTTTTCCGAATCAACAATATTCAAGAGCATACAGAGATGCAGCGACATTCAGTGAAAGGTTTTACGGGATGGATCAGTTGATTACTCAAAGTAATATCAGACCAAGTGATTACAAGGATCTTTTTCCAATACTGGTTTTTGATGTTAGCAAACAATCGGAAAGGATAATATCGTCAGTAGTTGATGTTCAAATTAAAGCTACTTTTAATAATCCAGTTCCCTCTAATACACAAGCCTTTGCTCTTATAATATCCGATAAATTGTTAAATTTTCAATCGGATGGTCAAAAAATGAATGTTGTATATTAAGCGTCATAGTAATCGGAATAAACGGACTAATATCATATGAAGTGATATATAATTAAAATGGTAATTATAAAATGCAAAGTATAAGTGTGGAAGGTGTAATATTACCAAATATTCCACTGTCAAATATTCAACTGATTGATGCAGTAAAAAGGCTAAATATAAAAAACTTTAGGGGAGTATTTCTGAGGAATACACTGTTGAAGAGGCCTAAATCACGTGAATGCGGAATTTTAAATTTAGACGATTCTGGTGGGAAAGGAACTCATTGGGTTGTATGGATAAAGAGCAATTTAGGCAAACTGTATTTTGATAGTTATGGCCTTCCTCCTCCTACAGAGCTAGTAAACTATTTGAAAAGTCCAATATATTATAATAGTGAAAGAATACAACCCGATGGTGAAGTTTATGTGGGCATCTGTGTTTATATATGTTAAAGAAAATTCAAGATGGATATGATTTTCAAGAAGTTATAAATAATTTATATTAATAAAATAAAAATGTCTATGGATAAGTTTGGATATACTAATACGGGATATGTACAGAGAACAACGGCCGAAGGTGTTACATTATATCAAGCATTAAATACGTTTCTTAGACGAGATGGTGCTAACAATGCTTCAGAAAATATAAATTTAGACTCACACAAGTTGATTAATGTGTTAGACCCAACCGATATCCAAGATGCTGCTACTAAAAATTACGTAGATTCGAATATGAGTACAAAAATATCTAATAGTGGTGATAAAATGCATGGGAATCTCAATATGAATAATAATGGGCTGACAAATATCAGAAATCCAATTAATAATCAAGACTGTGCCACGAAAGAATATTGTGATAAATCATCAGAGAGTGTGTTGAGCAATGTCAAGCATAATTATGAAAATGTTGCAGATGCAGTTTCGAGAGAGTTAGCAACTAAACTTAATATTACTGGGGGTAATATGAAAGGTAAAATTAATATGAATTTGAATACTATTTCAAATTCTATGTTTCCAACTGAATCAGTTGATGTTGTTAATCGAATGTGCATGCAACATGTAAACCAGAATGATGAGATTAGGTATAAGAAATTAATAGCGATTGCAAATGAAGTGTCAGTATTCTTACAAAAAGATGTTACACTGCAAAAGTATGTGAACTATTTTAATTCAAGGTATGCCAAAGTTATTATTTTATCTGGAAAAATCTCAGATTTGTCTAGTTCTGATGACGTTTTTGAAGAATTTAAAAAGTTTATATTTGTTCGCGAATTAAAATTAATGATCATAAAAATTATTGAAGATCTCAGTGAAAGTTTTTTTACGCTACTTAAGCTGTATTTAGTGAAAGGAAAACTGCTTGACGTATTAGAAAATGGGTCAATACGCAAGAAATGCTTTAGAATAGTTAATGAGCTAGCTACTCGAATTAATCCTAATCGTAAAGATGCAGCATTGGAACTAATTACCCAAAAGAATTTAACATTGATACAGCTAGGATATGTGTACATTGACGAGTCGTTACTACAGTAGGCATACTGATAATTTTATAACACTGTAATGTGTTATAAAATTTTAATATTCTGTCAATAGCTGATTATAGTCTTCTTGTAAGAAATTACCATTGCATAAAATAACTTGCTGAAGTTTGATTTCAATTTTGTGCAGTTTTTCAATTACTTTGTTTATTTCATCCTTTTTGTTCTGTAAATTAAACTTAGCTGAAAGACCAGTCAGTATACCAGAGGAAATTGATAACACGGTTATTGTAAGTGGTGGTATTCCAGCAATACTTGACAGTGATGCAATTATTGTTGAAACAGATACTGATGATATAACCCATGTATAATATATAATTTTTATTCTTTTTCTTTTTCGCTTTAGTTTATTGATTTTTTCCTGAGACGCTATCAGCCTCTGATTGAGATATTGTTTAGCTTTTTCAGACAAGTTACTAGGACTGTCAAGCATTCTTTTATAAAATTATTTTTTAACTTTTATGGTTTTTTAATTTTTTGACCCTACATTTTCATATAAGTTTATAATGCCCATAAGCTAATGTATGTATTCCATCATCCATTATTATACGTTTATCGTCATCGGCAGATAATGCTACTTTATTTATCTCCTCTGTATATATTTCATGCAAATGACTTCATTTCTTTTCATTTCATTCTTTTCAACTTTCATTTTTCTGATTTGTTCCTCACGACTAAGCAAGCACTTTTTATAATCCTCATGGGTGATTGTTTTATTTGCGACATTCTTCTTAATACCCTTGCACTTTTTATGTTCATTTCCTTCAAACATTCTATAAGAATATAGCTTTGCTCTTAAGCCTACAAACTCTTCTATTTGTCTACCCGCTGCTTCGTCTTTAAACATTCCTAAAATTTTCTTGTTTTGTCCGGATTCTATACCAGAAGGATGATTCTGTGGATACCCACTTGTATCAAATTTTGCTTTAACGTCTTTACTAATATCCTTATAGAAATCATCAGTTAAAATTTCATACATCAAGGAGTCAGTATCAGTGAATAAAAGCTTTGCTTTCTTGTTATATTTATTTTTGATGTAGTTGTAATGAAAATCGTACATTATTGTTTTACTTAAATCAAGTATGCACATGCCTAAGTAGATTGGTTTATTATACAGTAACTCCGTTCTTTTCATATTAATAGCAATCAGGTTTTTGTCAAAGATTGTACAATGATCAAAATTAGGTTTTGATGCTAGTTTCGACGCTTTTTTAGCATCTGTGACTAATCTAACATCCACTCTCTTTTCAATATTTTCCATAGTTTTACCAAAGACTGAATTGTTCATCAGTTTGAAAAAATCCTTATCAAAATCATTGCTTGCCTTTATTCTCAAATCTGTATTTAGATCTATGTACTCTTTCAGCCATTCACTCTCTTTAAATTTTATTCCTCTGTGAATATTTGTTATTTTCAATCCTAGGCTTTCATATAATTTTAAAGTTTCGTAATGAACTACATATTCTTTCTTATTGTTTAAATTTGGAATTAATTTATTTACAGTAGATCCTTCAGGCTTTATACATTCAGGAGCAAGTGGATAATCATTGTGAAGATCATGTAGTTTTTCTGAATATTTTAGATCAACCTCTAATATGCAACTTTTATTTTTCCAGTTATTCAATTCGTCATTATTCATCCATTCAAATCCGTGGGTAGGTAATTTTTTTCGCATTCCTACTCCATATAAATTATTACAATCTAACTATGCCAAAAACGATGATGGTTTGTTTTTATCAAACGCTTCACCCATGTATTTATTATTGGCTTTTGCATATCGATTTGATATAGTGCATATTCGGCCTCGTATGCCGCGTTTAATCATTAGTAGCATATCATAATCACTGAGGAGCTCCAAATTAACTTTTGTCATTTTCAGAGCCGCATCCCAAGCTAAGCCTGGAGATGTATAGTACCATCCAGGATCTAATTTATAATTAGACATGCATACATCTCTAAAATTTTCAAATATATCAGCTAATAAAAGAACATCAGAAATATTATAGAGATCATGATACTCTCTTAGTGAACGACAGCTGAATTCTTTCCAGACATTTTCTGCATGCTCATAGTCCTCGTTGCTAATATCTGAATCATATAATTTTGAATAAAAAAAAAACTTTGGAGGTAGTTTAGTTTCATTGAGACGTTCAATTGAATCGACATAATCGTATGGATAAATGCCCTTAACTAGTAAAAGATCTCTTTGTTTTCCAGAATAAAATCTATTCAAATTTTTGTACTGGTCTTTGTGAAGATTTTTTGAGAGTGATTCAAGACTGGAGGACATAAACATGAAACTATCTAAAAATCTCAGTTCACGTTTAACGTGCATTTCTTTCCCATCTTTTATGAATGTATCGACAATTACATCTTTACTAAATGATATGTATTTTTCTTGATTAATGGGTATGCATTTTATGTTTTCACCCTCTTTTTCACGTAGTTTCTTGATAAATATATGACCATCATATCCAGAGAGATTGTGAAAGTATACTGGAATAAATTTTGGAACTTTGTAATTTAGATTGCATTTATTATGCGCTGCACCTCTGTATGATCTAGTAAGATGGCAATGATCTCTTACTCGATCTTTTTCTAACTTTTCACCACATATATGGCATTTACTAGCATTGTTAAAACTCTCTTCATCTCTTTTTGTGAAGATCATTTTCTTAGGAAACTTAAATTCATGATATATTGCTTTGATATCCTCTTCTAAACTATCTATGAATTTCTGAGCAACATCGTCGTCCTCTGAGTTTGCTGTAAAGGTAACTGGAGCTTTTGAGCAAACGGTATCATCAAAACATTTAATGTAATAATAAAATGAACTAGGCGTGTGCTTTTGATACTTATTTGTATATGATTTGTTTGAAGAAGGTTGACATGAATGTATTGGTTTAATGAATGATTCAAAATTTGCATAGATAACGAAGGGTACTTTCATCGTTCTATTGTAATTAGCAAAACTCAACATAGTATTCGGTTCAGGTAGTTTAACTTTCGTGGGAGCATTTTTCTTGCATTCCTTTTTATGTTTATTGAGGGATTTTCTGTCGGATAGCTAATAAAACATCTTAAACAGAAATAACATTTACCGTCATGCTTACTTAATTGAGATGATAACAATCTGCTCATATTTTTTACTAGGCAATAATGCTGATTTTCGTCTTCTGAAATTAATAGCAATACCACTTGATGTTTTCTTTCATATTTACTGATCCTCAGTGGATATACATCATTTTCATATCCTAAAACATTCACTGAAATTTCTTTATTTTGTCTTTCAAATCTATCTATATCACTTAATGCAACTGGAAAACTTATTCCACTAAAATTTAAATGTTCAGCTTGTTTTCTAAGACTGCTATCAATTCTTTCAGGATTTAATTTATTTTCTTTAGGATTCAATGCGCGTGCAACTGCCCACTTAAAACACTGATTGTCGTTATTTTTCAAATTAATAATTTCCTTTTTATCTTTCAATTTCTTTGGTAAATCAATGTATGGCGAACCTCTAAGAGGTTTATACTTGACTGTATGCATTTTCAAATCAATAACTGATCGAAACATCCAGTTACTTCCTTGCATTTGAAAATTAGCAAGCGACTCCATTGCTTGTTGCTTCATTTTTTTGAATAATCTGTTTACGTTAGTTGCGTCTAGATTCACTTCCGTTTTAGATTGAAATAAGGCAGGCTTAAAAATTTCTTCTCCTGTTTTAATCTCAACTTTTGACATTAGACAGTTTAAAGTAATTATAACTTTAGTCTGCCGTTTGCTAGTAAGTAAATTATAATTGATTCTTTAGCGTTATCTAAAAATCTATCTGGATCGTAACCTCCTATTCCATTTATTGTATATACTTTTGCAAACTTTTTCAAAGCTGATTTACTTTCATGTAATTCAAAGGAATCAACCTTGTCATACAGTTTTAATATTTTCTTTACAAATTTGGATACCTTTGGTTTCGGTGGTTTGTACTCTTCAATAAATGTAATGAAATCGTTGAATTTCGTTTGAATTGTATTGTAGGCTTTATTAGCACTACTTTTCAATGTTTGTACACTACTTTTGATAGACCCTATGGAAGATGAAACTTTCTTAGGATTTAATATTGATGATTTTATTTCAGGGATTGGTTCATTGAGTATTGATTCACTTTTAATTTTGCTATTAATATTTTTAATGCTAGGAGCTTTAATATCAGGAATAAGTATGTGTGCAAGCGCGACAGACATTGGTTCACTTTTTATTTTATTTTTAATATTCAAATTTTCTAATAGTGTAGATTTTTTCATATTCCAATAACCTTTAATATTTTGTTCTTTTGCTATTTCACGCAATTGTTTCACTGTCATATTTTCTGTGGCTGTCATTATTTTATTATATAGAAAATATTTTTCTTTAAATAATTTCCAATTATTTTTTTAAAGTTCAGTATCGATTATATATCACAGTAAATGATATATAATTATTGGTCTTTTATTGATCCTGTTCTTCTTCCATCATTCTCTTATGCTTCTTAGACCTCAGGTGAAGTGTTTTATATTTATTAGTGTATGTTTCATTGCACATACTGTATGTCCAAATTTTTGAAGGATATTTTGCAATAACTTTTTTAGCTTCATCTTCATTTTCACTTTCACTGCAAGAAATACAATTGGAGTTAGTAAAATTTTTAAGACTATCCAACAGATTAGCTGATATTTTTGAAACACCTTTTATATCCGGTTCATACCATCGAATTAATTCATTAAATCTTTTGAGCATTGTGATCCTTATTTGACATTTTATATAGGAAATTATGTTCTTTAAATCATTTTTCATTATGTCATTTTTAGAGCAGCATTTGTTTACTAGTCTCTGCTGCGTGGCTGGAGGTTATATAGTTTGACAGCAGGAAAATCCCCAAGTCAAGAAGTACAGCTAGCAGCTCGCATTATTGTTTATCATTTGGCTGACAAAAAACAGTTTGCCCCAGAAAAAAATTATTTTATGCATCAAAACAGAACCGTCCTAGTAACAATATTTCTCAGTCGCGTTGACCCAATAGAATAATTAAAACTTTGATTTGACCCAATAAAATACTTATCCGTATGCTAATGAGGTAAACAAACATGTAAAGGGGTCGTATCAAAAATTTCAAATTAGAAATGATAATCGCATAATCCTGCACTTCATATCTCTAGCTGTGTTTAATAACGGCAACAACAACAATAACCATAACAACAATAATAACAACAATAACAACAACAACAATAATAATAATAATAATAATAATAATAATAATAATTAATAACAGAATTAGAAGGTTACTGTTCTTCACGACAACATTGATCAAAAAGGGATCGTCTCAAAATTATCGAAAATAATGAGCTCAATAAAAAATTTTCACAAAAACTTTGACAATCCAAGCTTGTGCAGGGATAAATAGACTTTTGTGATAAAATGTCTTTTTTACTTTTTACTTTTTACTTTTTTAATTTCTACTGTAATTGTAGACTCTGCAGCGAAAAATAGACTTTTTGATCGTAGTGTGAACAAATATTGTTTTTTACTTTTTTTACTTCTTTTCCATTTCTACTAGAATTGTAGGTGGTGGAGGGATAAATATATTTTATGGTTAAATATTTTTTTTACTTTTTAGCTTTTTTCCATTTCTACTGTAATTATAGGTGGTGCAGGGATAAGTATATTTTATGGTCAAATATTTTTTGACTTTTTTGACTTTTCCAATTTCTACTGTAATTATAGGTGGTGCAGGATGATTCTTTTTAGTTTTTTTAGCTTTTTCAAATTCTACTAGAATTGTAGGAAAAAAAATTTAAAAAGTAATATTTGTTAGTTTTTTTTCAATTTCTCCTATAATTACTGGTGACGCCGCAGAATTGTCATACTACCTCTACTAACTTAATTACCATATTGTCGCTGCATGGATGCATTTCTGAACACTATATTTAGATTAAGATAAGTTCCCTAAAAGCTGTTATTCTGAGATTTCTGTAAAATTTAGTTTCGCTTTACTGACTGAAATATAGTATAGTATTTATGCAGAAAATTAACCGATCCAGACTAAATCCTTATAGCATTGTATTACTGAACGAGTCGAAAATTAGCTTTAACGTCAGTTTCTCTATCACAGTAAAACTGACAGGTATTTACAGGTTGTGATTTTTCCATTTTAGAACTATAATATCTGATTTTACGATTGTTTATATGAATTCATGGGTGTGCTGTGTTGTATGTCTTGTATGCTTTGTGTGGGCCTTGCTGCCTGATTTCTAATTATAAATAAAATAAATAAATTTATTATAAAACAATCAGTTATATACAGTAGAAGAAAACTGTCACGAACTACAATATAACTGCCAGGTACTATAAGAAAATTGTCAGGTACTACAAGAAAAGTATCAGGTACTAGAATAAAATTGTCAGGTACTACAAGAAAACTGTCAGGTACTGCAAGAAAGCTGTCAGGTACTACAAGAAAACTGTCAGGTTACTATAAGAAAACTGTCAGGGTTGATTCAGCAGAGTAGATCGAGGATATAAGCAGAACACAAGGAAAGGCAAAACAGAATATCAACATAAGTTTATACTCAGTGTAGTTCATTCAATACAGTTTATACAGCACAATTTAGCTTAAACATTACTCAAAATCAATATAAAATATACGTATTTCTATAATGACACTGCGTTCTTATGCGCCCAATTCACTCACACACGTACTCAATCGTAAAGTAAACCAATTTAATTGGTATAGTATTGAACCATAATACAAATAGAAATGCCTATTCTATAAAATGTAAATTAAACATGTTATAGCTAATGCACTGCAGTCTTGCTGTACTAAATTCTGGTGCTGCATTCCAATCAAATAAGCAAATCAATTACCTAAAAGAAAATCATCAGTAACTGCAAGTTTTTTTTAAAGAAACAATATGCTTACAATTAATTATTGTTATAGTTATATTATTTGTTTATATTGTCATTTATACTATATTATTTATATTGTAAGCGGTTATATTTTAATTTTTTTACCAGTTTCATAAACTTTCATTATGCATAAAAAAGGACATATTAAGTCATTGTCCATATCACAGGTATTCTGTTGAAGACGACACACAGAGTGATTTGAACATGTAACTGCCTAGTTATTAACCATGCAAATCGATTCAGCTTTTGAGCGACTGATAGTTCTAAACTTTTCTGCATTATTTTTAAATCATTTGATAATTAATTGAAATATAATTTCCTTTAGAATTTATAATTAATGTCATTCTCTTAATAAATGAAGAAATACCTAATATGTATATGCATAGGCATTAAACATTGCCTGCCGTCACACACCCTTCGAATTCCCCCGCTTCCCCACCACTGCCCACCTGGCTTTGTTTATAATCTGTGCACAGCTGCCACTACATATTAAGAAAGGTCTATACACGACTAATTTCTAAGAATAAGATATGGCTGTAAATTGTGCATACAGAGTAGAATTACCAGCCTAAATTAAATGTGATAAAAAGAACTCAATAGGAAATTGACCTGCTTCTAAATACAAAAACTAGAAGTTCAAAGTATTAACACTTAGTACTTTTATTATTAGGAGTTCATAGCATTAATACTGCAATAATATTACTAGGAATTCATAGTGTTAATACCGTAGTACTATTACTAGGAGTTCGAATCAATACTTTAGTAAAATTAGAGTCTAAGTACTGTAAGTATAATTACAAAATTAAGCTAAGCAATTTGCAAATCCCGAGTTGTGTTTGGGCTACAGCAAAATGGATCAATTTATGTAAATATGTAAACTGCACGTTTCATAAGGTGACTAAGCAGAAAATTGAAAATACTGCAGAATCCACATCTTACATAGGTGAAAGCCACATTAGAGTTTGATAAGGAGAGCACTTTGTGATTTGAAGAACTTCTTGGTCAATGGAATCCTCTTACTGAGAGAGAAAGAAGACTAAGAAGAAATATGTACCTTAAACCCCACCCTTGGTAGAACATACCTTAGACCCCACCCTTGGTAGAACACGAGAGAATCAAACTAAACTAATTCCGAACTAAAACAACATTAGTTTTCTTGAAACGAGCAGAATCTAAGCTTTCACAACTGACATTCGAAATATCTTGTTGATTGCGGAAGTCAACTTAAGCTACTTTTATATCGGTTTATAATAATCGTAGCAGACTTGCTTCATGAGCAAGAGGTCTGGGGTTCAAATCCCAGCTCGACACAGTCAACGACAATATCCTGGCCGCATGCAAATGGACGTTGAAGTTACTTTATGGACTCTACCAGCTAGATAGAGAAGTCCCGGCAGAAGATACAGGAGGATAAACAAAACCAGTGACACAACTGCAGTAAAACAGCTTAATAGTGAGAAAGCATTAACATACAAACATACACTCAGTCAATTGCGGTTAACTCTCAGCTAATAGAGTGGCTAGCAACCAAAAGGGCGTATCAATGAAGAAGGTCTCTAAAGAGTCATCCAGGATACTGTAGGATTGTCCATACTAATGAGAATCATTAGCTGAAGCTTCATCAGCTGAACCAGTGGTCCAAGGTATACCCAACGCATGACTAAGCTCCAAGAAGACTTCAGTTTCAGTCTAAGTCACAAGGTACCGCATGTTACCGCATGAAAGTTTGGAATTCTAATAGCACAACCATTACACCAAATTACTAACAGCACAAAAAATCTAAAAAAGCTAATTTTAACGTAAGTTTCCTCACTCGAAAGGGATGTCAGTATCGGGCGAGCCCAGGATTTGAACCAACACATACTGATCCGCAGTCGAGTAATTTACCGACATCGCCACTGGCTCCAGCCAGTGGATAAGAGACAGTGTTGTCATAAACACATTGACAATATTCACACTGAGCAATCACGTGAAAGAGTTTATTTTATTGCAGTATCATTGCTACAGTGTTTCATACAGGAACACAGCATTCAGCATTTACACTTTCAGAGCTTCCCCCAGAGAACTATGTTTTATTTCAAAAACACACTCAAATATGCACACACACTAGGCCGTCAAAGAGGTCTAAAAAATAGCAATAAAGAGATATTTATCTAAATATAAGTACTCGTAAATGCTACGAAAATCAGCTACTAATCGTTCAGTTTTATTAACAAAGTTAAAAATATAAAATGCAAAATAATTGTCAAAACATCGCTTTTGAATCTTAAATTAAAAATTATAAAAAAGATTTCACTTAAGTGATGCGGTTCATCATAGCTACTTTAAGTCTAACAGAGTGAAAGCAATAACTTCATTACAGTCAGGATACTTTAATCTACATCTGGCAAGACAATCCAGGTTTTAATCCAATCTCAAGAAATTATATTGGATTATCATCTGTCAAGAAATAAAAATTTTAATCGGTCACTTATTATATACCTATCGCGCTCGAACAAAATTATATAACTTCAATTGGAGTACTTAAAGCAGGCAGTAGCATCCAGCGAGACAACATACCTGCAATACAAATACTTAATAAAAACTAATCTATTCAAATAATATGATTTTAATAAGCTTAATTATCTGAATAATCTGGTCCATATAGACAACACAGTCATAATTGTAATACCATTTATAGTCAGATTCATTATTATATCATAATTCAATCCAATCCTCCTTATAGAAAAACATGATAGTAAATTTGTACCCATACTATGAGTTGAATTCAGCTTTAAAACAGCAATAGCATGAAGTAATATTATTATTAACGAACAGCAGTAGAAAACGGCAGTATCTATTACATTATTCCCATTACATATCATTGTCTTTCTTTACTTGTATTACATATTACATTCAAAGATATCTATAACAATATACACTTTAACTAATAATCGGCTACAGACTGAATACACGATCAACACTCAACAGTCCTTTGTAACATTCTGTACACGTCGCATATTTCAGCTAATTAAAACAGGCAACTGCACCACAAGTTAAATACACTCTGCTATAGTTCAATATATTCTCAGCTCAGCAACGAATAGCTTAGAGATCGATACAAAGCGATCCATCAGCAAGCAACATCATAAAAGCGACAAGTACTGACGAAGCTTCTGATACTGTCTCTCTTACATCGCGAGTCTAATCGCTGAAGACCCACAACCGGTGTGTTTGACGCTCTCAGTGCAGATCTACCGCAACATTTATCGTTTCCATTTCCTTGCACGTCCACGATATTATCACACTAATCGATCACATATTTAGTCTTCGTCGGAGCTGACTGAAGTATCACTATTCGAGTCCTCCTCTACGTCTCGTTCTGCTTCTGCGTTCTTTGCTGAGTCAGAGCCAGGCGCTTGTGGTTTATCTGCATATTTCCTTGCACTTCTTTTCTCACCAGAAGAACCTTCGGCTTCCTCAATAGCCGCTACTTTGGCGGCAGCTAAAGCAGCCGGAGTTTTACGAATCTGACGACCAAAACTTGACCTCGCTTCAATGACTTCTTGAGGCTTAGAAGACTTAGTCGCCTCTTCTCCTTTTCTTCCAGCCCTTGACACTTCTTCGGATACTTTTGAAGTCTTTGCTTTTTCCTTCGTCTTGCCTTTATCAGTATTTTTGGAAGCAGATGCACAATTAAACGTGATTGCGAGCTCTTCGTAAGCTTTCTTCCCGCCGCAGATCTTCTCGTCGACTAGCGTCACAGTGCACTGCTTCTCACTCTCTTTAGTTGAGTGCAGCAGCCGGATGTGAATCTCCATCTCGCTCGGCGTGACGCTGTTGTAGTCGCAGCGGCAGCAGACCATCAGCATCTGTATAGGAACGTGCTTGGCCAGCGAGTGCACGAGAGATCGATACCCGCAGTATGCTCCGTTGGTACACTGCGAGCAGACGAACATCTCTCGTACGTGCGTTTTTGCCATCGTCTTCAGTGTGTTTCTGTACGTGTTCTTGCTCGCTTCAATCGGCTTCTTCTTGTCTTCAGGCTTTATGAGCTGGTTGAGTCTGACGTGGAAACCGTTGTGGTTGGTGGAAGAGGGATGAGCGGAGGCTACATGCTGTATCAGATGATTCTGCTCTTCGCTCACATACTCGCAGTCGCAACAAGAATACGCCATAGACCCCTGGTAGACATCGTCGAGTGATCTACCCGGCGGCACGGGCTTAGTGACTTTAGGCACAGTCGTAGATATAATGCCGTCGACCTGGTGATAGATGGCAAAATGAACGATCATTATGTGGGGCTGGATAGCGACGTACTGGCAGTATCGGCAACGGAAATATAGCGGCGCTGTAGGGGCACTCGTGATGGCAGCCAAAGCAAACATATAGTCGACATGAGCTGAAGCGATGTGGGTTATGACGTCGGGGGTTGTGGGTTTGCGAACGGGACAAAACACGCACTGACACTCGACATTATCTGCGAGGAACGTAACCAACGTCATCCACTCAAAGCGACCGTTGAGCATTGCCTTGCTCACGTACATATAGCGATGGCTCGGAGCGGCACAATTATTCACGGAAGGCACGAGAATGATATTCGGTGCCACGGATGGCGGAAGCTTATCCGCTGAGACTCTCTGCACGTCTTCATCTTTGTCAGCACTGTTTTCCTGCTCGGCAGTCAGATCTTTTTTGGGTCTTCCTCGAGTCCCAGGTGAAAACATAAACAGCGGTTTCAACCCGTCTGAGTTCCAGACACTTACAGAGCCATCGCTGTTGGCAACGTTAGAGTTAACTGTTGTTTTATTTCCCGGGATAATTGTGACGTTATTTCCCGAAGTAGAAGTAACACCAGTGTTGCTGGGTTTTCGAGAAGTAGAAGCAACACTGGTGCTATTGGGTTTTCCATAAGTAGAAGAAACACTAGTGCTCATGGGTATTCCATATGTAGGAGCAACACTAGTACCGATGGGTTTTCTCCAACTAAAAGCAACACTTGTGCTACCGGGGTTTCTATACGTAGGAGTAACGCTATTGCTGCTGGGTATTCCATATGTAGGAGCAACAATAGTGTTGCTTGGTTTTCTCCAAGTCCAAGTAGGAATCAAATTAGTGCCGCTGGGGTTTCCACAAACAGGAGTAACTGCGGCAATACTTGAGCAGCTGACCTTATTACTGGAGCCTGGTGCCATCATTGTCGGAGGTATATAGAGAATAAAAGTCCTTGCAGCGTTAGCGGAACTATTTAGAGATGTCACAACATTACTTACGCTAGCGGCGACATCGCCGTCATCTCCAATCACAATCGGGTCAGTCTCAGTGGTTACATTTATTACATCGTCATCTGAACTGCAGCTGGCATCTGGATCTTTACTTACGTCGTACGTCTCATCTCTATCTGATAAATCAGCGCCATCGTCTTGTCCACGTTGCCCAGCGCTCGACGCACCAACGTCATCTTCAACGTCGGAGTTATCCGCCTCGCAATACAGAACCCTGGCTTTGCGTTTTCTCAGGCTCCTCCCGTACTGCTCTACGACGTTTTCCTCCTCGCCTTCGTTAAAGTTTCCTGCGAGGTACTGGGCTGACTCGTTGAGAATGATTTGACTCCAGTGCTTGCTGCGGTATCTCTTAGTCTTCCCCGCTGAGTGTTCCTCCGGCTCAACCTTAACTCTCACAACCTCCGGTACTTCTGTGGCAGTGTCGCACGTCGGTTCTTCAGCCACCTTTGCTTTCTTTGCCTTCAAGTTGCATTTTAATACGATAACTTCATCGTCATCTAAAACAGCCTTGTTGTTCGACCCGCTCGGCCCTTCTGACGTAGTGTGAACGCCAGAGGCAGCATTACTTTCGTTTTCATTGTTTTCGTGAATCTGATTCGCTGTACTATTGGCAAGATCTAACATTCCAGCAGCCTCAGATCTCGGACCATTGATCTTGGCAGCTACGTCTAGCACTCTGTCAACAACATTGCTGGTTGTTTCTGGTGAGTGACTAGAATGGTTCACAGAACCTCCACTTTCACTGCCTGGTCTAACATCGACACCAGGTAACTCTACTGCAACTGTTGACGTTGCTTGTACTTCAGAAACAGGTTTTCCTAACCCGTCCTGCCGCACATCACTACCAGAACATAGATCTGTTGTACCATCGGAATCTTTATTTGTAAATCCCAGAGATACTCTATCTACATCAGTACGATCCGCAACATTAGCCGATGACGCTGTATTACCGATTTGAATATCAGCATGGATTGCAGCGCCATCTGCATCTGTTACATTCGCACTCGCTACTGTACTCACAGAGATGCCGTTTTCAGCACGACTCAATTCACAAGCACTGCTGCTCTTTACCAAACCTGGCTCATTACTATCTTTTTTCATATCTTTAACTGACCTGCGGATATCATTCAGCTGCATCAGCAGATCCACGAGGAGAGACTTCGGTTGACCTGATCTCTCAGAGTCTTTATTTACCCGTATATCACTTTCCCTGCTCGACTGAAGCGTCAAATTCTGTTCCGGCACACCTGTACTGTTACTGGCGTCAATTTCTTTATCCGCAACCTTTCGCGGCTCATCTGCGGAATCCATATCTTCGGTACTGTTCTCGTTTGCCGATATGATACTTAAACAACTACTAGCATCCTCCATCTGATCACTGTTTCCCACAGCTACGCTCGAAGCACTGTTCACACGCCCGTATTCTAGCGCAGTGTTTTCCAGCAGGACCTCCTGCTTGACTGTCACTTCACTGTTGGGCTGAGAGGAAGAGTTTAGTTGACTGCCGGAAGTCACCGGGCTTTGTTGCCGACTGGTCTTGGTGTTACTGTCTCCCAAAACCCCACCCTCGTTATCGTCCGAATCGTTCCGAGCGTTATCACAATAATTATCCTCCTCATCTGAACAACCTCTCCCTCGATAGCTACCACCTTCGCTGGAGCCTGCCCGACGTAGCAGACTGGCATTCATCTGAGACAGCTCAACTCTACAGGCAGCCATAGAACTAGCCGCCATCTTGTTTACACCGCTCGGAGCTAAACTACTCAACTTGTTCACGTTTGTTTCTGTGTTCAAACTCGAGCTGGTTTTGCTGACGCTGGTATCTGGCGCGGATGTCCGAAGAGCCTTGTTTAAGAGTTCAAGATCTGGTTTAATGTCAACAGTCGACTCTGATACAGTGTGGGCAGAACTATTGGACAGGGGTGTGGCCATTATCTGTGCACTTTGGTCTACTGGCAGCACAGTAGATTCGTTCGTATCGGGATCCTTGACGATAGATTTCGTTGAGGCAGTTTTGGAACCTGGTGAGACACGATTTTCTCTACCTACGGAGAATTTTAACAGCTTCTTACTGGGCCTGCTTTTTGCACCGCTACGCACCTTAGTCGGTTTAATCATTGGGAACAGAATACGACTTCCTTCTGGGTCACTTTCGTCGTCAGACGAGCGACTGAGCAGACGTTTTTTATCAACCCTCACACCTTTCCTTCCAGCACTCCCGACAGAATCTGAACGGTTGGATCTATCAGAGTCACGTCGCAATGATTTCACATCAGGCTTCACAGAAGATTCTGCCGCAGCTTCACCTTTCGCAAGACGAGACTTAGGGCCTATCCTACGTTTACCCATTGGAACTGAAGTGATCGGCCAGTTTACTCCAGTTTTTGATTTATCGCTCGTTAAAGGAGCATCAATAGCATGCAAGACTACATAACAATGCCTGCTGGCTATGTTGTTGTTTATAGGTTGAGTTTTGTGGTTGACCGTTCCAGGGGATTCCTTAGTTCCCTTTTTGCCAACGGCGACCTTTCCTTTCGGCACTTCAGCTACTCCCACAACTTTCTCCTGCTCACTTCTGCCCCAGGGAGAGGCTGAGCCACCAGAACACACAGAAATCTTTTCCTGCTGAAGAGAATTACCTGCATCCGCTTTTCCTCTACCCTGAGACGATTTACTCGACCTCTCATCAAACGTTAACATTTCTTCGGAAGCAGATCTATTTCTGCCTGTGGAAGATCTGACACCACCGCGCTTAGCAGTCGACTTTCTACTGCGTCTAGCTGCTTCACCTTTCTGTTGATTTGAGTTGTCAGTCGAATGCGAGGGCTCGTTCATCGCTTCAAGCTGCGGCATTGAATCGTCCAGTTCCTCCTGGGCTTCTGATTTTATTTCAATGACCATCTGCTGCGATTCTAAAGACCCAGCGGCATTCGTTCTTCCGCCCTGATTTCCATTTCCCTTGCTGCCGACAGATACATCCCTGTTTTGTTGATTTCGCTCGACGGAACAAGAGCGATTTGACTTATGATGTACAGCTCCGTCCCAATTTGATCTGGCTCTCGGAGATAGGCTACGATCGGAAAAGTCATTTCTTCCTCTCTCAGCATCACTGGCCGGCCCGCTGGATGTCGTCAGAGGAAGACGAAGGCGTACCAGCAGTTGTTCCACAAATCTTGACGTGACGTCTGCATCAGGCAGCACGTCCAGTCGCTGCTCTTGTTCCACTTGCTGCAGTTCTTTGATGAGCTGGAGGAGCTGAAGCTGCTTGATCTCAATGGCACTAACACTCGGTGCAGCAGTGGCAGTGTGAGTCGCAGGACTCGTGGAATACTGTCCAGACTGAAAGTGGCCGTCCATTCCACCACTGTTTAGACTTCCAACACCCAGCGGGGCCGATCCAGCCTGAGAAGACGCTCCGAGCAAATGTTTCAAGACTGCGGCACCGAGATACTGGACAGTACCAGCTTGCTGCAGCTCCGGCTGTTTGCCCGAAATCAGAATCTGCAGCAGCTGCTGCTGCTGTTGCTGCAACTTCACCAGCTGCTGTATCTGCATGTCTGTATCATCAACTGATGGCTCAGCTGATTTCTGCTGTGATAATGATAGGTTGCCCGTAGATAGCTGCTGGCTCAATTGCTGCAGCAGCTGCAGCTGTCGTGTGTCTGAACTATCATTCGATGCTAGAGTATTTTCTTGTGCCACTGGCATCCCAGGAACGACACTGTTTTTCATTGACGGGAGAACATTTGAATTATCAGACTTCTGATTTATAAACTGCTGCTGCTGCATCTGTGATTGGCTGTGCATATGTAGCTGCTTGTTCATTTGCTGCCAAAGTTGTAACTGTCTTACATCTGAAATCTCATTCAATATCGAAGTATTTTCAGGCGTCAGAGATAGCTCGGGCATGAAAGCACACTCTGCTAGTTGGGCCATTAATTTATCCGATTTATTCTTCTCAGCTTGATGATTTGCCTGAGGTTTTCTAACCTGCGAAGACATTGTCTGCGAAGCCAAACTGGCATTCTCGTTCCGTAGATTCTGCTTTTGCTCAGTAACGCCATTTATTCGAGACACCTTGGCAACTGATTTACGTTGTTCTGCCGTAGACGTGGTCTTATCTATAGCTTTAGTGCCCCAATTGTCGTTAAATCGGTGTACCGCCGCTAAGTACTGGTCTTGCCAGGAAGCTTGGAGGCTAGCGGGCATCGTTCTCTGAGGCACTTGCTGCAAATGAGCCGGCGGACCAGGCTGCCCTTGAGATGCTACGGGCATTCGCTGCCTCACGGCGTTCTGAATGAGAATAACAGTGCTCGGCTGATTGGCTTGACAGCTCACGGCCTGGCTGCCGTGTGCGGCATTACCTAACGACTGAGCTCTAGCGGTCGAAATGTCTCCAACATTGCTAACAGTCTCGCTGGATTTCATCGCTGGTGCTGGGTGTTGAACCGCTGGAGGATAGTTGTACCTCCACCATGATGATGGATAGATTCCACCTTGCTGAGAAGTGTTGGTAAGCCCGCCCGACGGAATGGTGGAAGGGTAATAGTTGGGATGTTGATTCATAGCGGCAGCATAGAAATGAAGAGCTATGAGAGAAGGGTTGAGAAGAGAATTAGCATTTTCAAGGAGTTGACTTTGCGATAAAGACGTCAAGATCTTTACGGTGCAATCACTAGTAGAATATGAAAGTAGTCATCTTGTGACACTGCAAAAATCACAATTTATGTTTAAGCACTTTAGTTATTTTTAATTTATTATTTACAGATTATAGCATTAACTAATAGGTTAGGTTAATTTGTTGTTTTGCAGAAAATTAATAAACACAAAATTATAGAAGAGCCCTGTTTGATCGGAAGACTACAATTCATTATCAAGGTCTATATGATCTCCTCTAGTGTTCTGCCAAGTGGTAGATCCAAGGTACACATTTCTACTCACATTTCACTTTGCAGCTCCATAAAGTTATCCCTTTGCAAAGATTATGCCTTGTCCAAACCTTAAAATAGCCTAAACCTTGAGATTAATATGAACAATCTAAGAACAACCAATAATAAAATAAATACAATACTTTAGCCCTAGTATATCAATTAAAAGGTGTTAACATTTATAGTTTCGGAAAGCAACAGGACTGAACAATACATTCTAGGAGTATAGAAAAGCTTGCAGTTGTACACTCTATTTGAGACTTCCCTGAAATAGCCAAATCTTCATTGTACTATGAGGTTCTACTGACAATCAACACTATGTATAATCAAACTTAAAAATGCACAATGAAAAATTAAACGAATACATATGAGAACACTCAAATGAGAAGCCGATACCGATACTATATCAGGAATTTCTTAACTTACGACTCCTTGCAAAAAAAGACCCTGAGTCTGGTTATCAATTGTATCGTAGCTCTTATTATTACTAATATAGGCAAAATAAAACAGGATACATCTTCAGTATGTTTATTAGTATTTTACTAAACGTTTAAAATTTATCTAGATTTGCACACATGAGCACAAGCTAAAGAATTTAATTTCAAAGGTCAATCTGTAAAAAACCTGTGGGTTAAAAATAATTTTAAAAAAAATTTGCCAGGGCACTTAAAACAAAAATTAAACATACATTTCAATATGGATAAGTAGCAAAGTCTTAATGTCAGTTGCTGCATCCAAGGACGATATCAGAAACAGATACATTT
Organism: Enchytraeus crypticus; assembly: GCA_905160935.1. Lineage (NCBI taxonomy): Eukaryota > Metazoa > Annelida > Clitellata > Enchytraeida > Enchytraeidae > Enchytraeus > Enchytraeus crypticus. The sequence continues at coordinate 517,254 of CAJHZI010000438.1, read as the reverse complement.
TTATAAATATTACTCAGTTTTCATAGTTTTCATGTTCTCTCTAATACAATTATGAATTCTGCATGCAATGCAGTTTTGTTTCTTGCCTATTTATAATATCTTAATAGCGTCTTAATAGAATATCTTAATAGAATGTCTTAATAGCATAGGGGTAACGTCATGAAGTTTTAAATGACAGATCCTTAGGTGAATTGAACCCTCGTGGGTTCAAATCCCAGCCGCTCTGATCTGAGATTAAAATCTCGGACATTCACTGGACTGGTTACACCGAAAATGGTCTAAATTGCCCAACGGTTAAACATGTGGTATTAAAAAGTGATAGATATCAACATAGTTGATCATTTCACTATAATGTGTGTTTAGTTTTTCTTTATTAGTTAAGTCGTTTTGCAAATTACATTCTTTCCATTATGGCGTTCCATTTTCTAATGACATCTATTTACTGTTATATTAGAAGTACAGATCTTGTCATCTTTACCACTAGCATCTTTTAGATTAGCATCTTCATTTACAGGTACCGAAGTACACTTTGTTTTTAAAAATTATACTGGTACTTAAAATTTCTTATCCATTGTGTCGTATCGTATCCATTTGCTTATTTCGGTAATTAATTAATACAGTAAATAACATAGTGCTATTTCTCAGGACCGGCCTGCAGTTTATTTAATAGTGATAAGTGATATAGTGATAATAGAAAACATGGCTCCAATTAATGTTAGCATGATCATAAGGTTCGAAGTAAAGCATAATTGTCGATAATCATATAATTTTTGAGCAGTCCTAGTGCGTAAAACATCACGCATTATAATTTAATCTAATAACAGCAATTACTTACTCAGTATATTTTCCCGAACTTGACTAACTAATTAGAAATTAGGCAAACGATCATTAGGCGACAAATAAACAACTCGCAAAGAATTGCTTTATTTTATGGGAGCGTAAAAAACCCCTAATACTGCAGCGATGCCATTCAAACTTGTGATAAACATCCGTAAATAATAACAATAGCAACAATTAGAGTGCTACAGTCAACAATGACAACATCAAGTACTATTGAGTCAAAATCAAGCCGACGAGCAAAATGAAAGGTCCAAAACGGTGCAAATTTCAAATCCAGAAAGTCAGTCCAAAGTAAATAGATTCAATGGAAGTGACAGAATTACACTTCTACTGTTGTTCAAGACAACATTGGACAGAATGGAACCAAATCCAACCGATAGACAGAGTGTGAGGTCATAAAACGGTTAGGAGCAAAATTCGATAATTCATTCCAACTAGGAGTACTGGGGGAATGGAGGTTACGTGTTGATCTCAGTCTACAGGGTGCGCATAAAAAACAACGCACTAGCAAATTTGCGATAGCTTAGCCAATCCTTACTATTTCGTTTTGAAATTGTAATCATCTGTAGAGAAGATTTTTTCACACACTCACCAAATTTTGCAGAAAATTTTAAAAGGGACCAGATCGAGTTATCCATAGATGGTTTACGTATACCCCACAACCGGATTTTCTAAAGTTATTTATTTGGCTGGCTAAAATGAATTTTCAGCTAATACCCGGATTAGTCGCATATAAGTGATGAGAGACATTTTAGGGTAAATTTCGGCTGGAAAACCTTAAATTAGGCTAATAACTTTCTTCACTATAATGTGTAACTCTTTTTTACACATGCTAACGAAATATAATTGCAAACAAACTTTTTTATAAATACGACTTACATGTATAATGTTCTCAATTAATTTCACTAATTTTCACGAATTCAACTAATTTTCTAATTCCATATTTCTCCATAACCTCCAGAAATGGAAGTTAAGCGGTTAAGAACGCTATGCTAGAAGGAGCTTGCGGGTCAGAATGATTGCACTTTCTAGGATGGGTATAATTAACTAAAATAACTTAGTAGATGACTGCATCGAGTTTGACTGCCTCAATTCTACTCAATTTTGTAATAGGTGTAGGCTAACCATGGTTAGATTAATTAACTATTCAACGGGAAGTCGTTGGGGAGGGATCAAAGGTTTTGCAGTGGGGGTCAGTTTTTGCACCAGGCCTATAAAACATTACAAATACTACTATGGTTAATATATCGCGAAGCAAAAACATATTTGTATTGGTAGTATAATTTGATTTATGGGCGACCCTTTCTATGTCAGTGAACTAAAAGCGCAATTAAGGGGAAAATAGCTTGCAAATTAACCATTGAAATTCTTAAATATTTCTCTACTACAAAACATATAATTTAAAGAATATTAATGTGATGTCCGACAGATTATCATGATAACTTTGTCCTACTTGAAATCTCGTGTTAATTCTATGTTACATCAAATCTCTTGTTAATCCACTTCCACATCAAATCTCTTGCTAATCCTATGCTACATCAAATCTTTTGCTAATCCTATGCTACATCAAATCTCTTGCTAATCCCGTGCTACATCAAATCTCTTGCTAATCCTGTGCTACATCAAATCTCTTAAATAAATTAGAAACCATATTGTAATGAAGTAGACACTTCTACACATCGCTATATGGTATATCCTCAAATTCATCTGGCTGAAGAGTAAGACGAAAGGCACCCCCACTGAAGTTTTCTACATCATCATTAACTGCAGTACTGTTATCATTGTCATGCATATTATCATTGTTAATTTCACCGGGTTTCTGCTTGCAATTCGGCATCATCCAGCACGAAGAAGACCTTGGTGGCTCTACAGAGTCTCCTGTCATCTGAACTGCCTGAGATTCCTTATCCTCATCCATATTTGAGGCTGAAACTCTATTCGCTACTACTTCTTTAACAATTTCCAGACTTTCCAGTTCAGGTTCAATCCAAGTCCGAACTGCCTCGGTCCCGATCAGGCAGTCTTCCGCCTTCGAAGTATCGCAGACCATGCTTCTTTCCTTGCTCCAGTCATTTGAGGTCCATCGCTTCCCCAGCAGCGCTCCCAACCAGGACGGGCGAGATTTGTAGTCACACGACTGAGCTCGCTTGGCGCTGTTATGTCGCTGCTCATCGCCACTCTCTGTTCCTCCTATCCATATAGCTCCGCCACTTGTATCATCCGCACTGAATCTCCAGTTTAACGGATAGGGATCACCAGACGGCATGGTGGAGAACCGGTTCCACTTAGAACTCTCATCTTCTCTGATCATCTCCTTCTTGCCTTCTGTGATATCATTTTCTGCAAAAAATATTTGGGCTTTTCTTGAAGGCAGCGGCTTGTCTTTTTTTACGGAGTGGCTTGTTGATGGAGATGGGAAAGGCGAGATTCTTGGCAGTGGGGTTGTACGACCAATTTCCTGCAGCCTCTCCTTGGCCACTGCTTCCAGGCGAGTCAGCATCTCGGGGTAGTTGGAGAGGACTGAGTTGAAATGTTCGACGGAGAGAGAGAAGAGATTACAGTAAGCCTCTGCTCTTACACTGGCCACTCTCTTAGTCTTGTGCAGCAGACAGATCTCTGATTAAACATAACACGTAAATTATTATGACACCGGCTAATAACAAGCTGGTAAAGCTAAGGTTAACGTCAGTTTCATCACTCGAATGCGGTGCCAGTGACGGGCGAGTCCATGATTTGAACTCAGCATACACTTATCCGCGATCGAGTATCTTACCGACATCGCCACTGGCTCCAGCCAAGATATATTAGTTAGATATATTTAGTGTAGTGCGTTAATTTATCACAACATCAGCTGTGCATGCATTCATTTTGATGATGATGATTTTGTGATGATTTTGTGATGTGATGTGTGATTTTGTGTGTGTGATGTGATGATGATGATGTGATGATGATAATGTGTGATAATGATGATGATGAGAGATATGATGATGTGATCTGTGTGCGTGTGATGTCATTTTGTAATGATGATTTTGTTGATGTGGATGATTTTATTAACCTGTAATAAATCCGAGCAGAAAACAAACCTCCGAAATACGACCCCTCTGAAAGGCTGACAGCCACCTTCCCCTCTCTCGTCACGATGTCTACCACCCCCTCCTGAATGAAGAACATCTTGTCGCCCGTGGTGCCCTCCCTGATGATGATGTCTCCAGGCTGGAAGACCTCGTACTGGAGCTTCGTCACCACCTCAGAGACAAACTGAGAGTCAGCGTCCGCAAAGAAAGGCACAGAGGCAACCAGAGATCTGCAGTTATAGTTGACTATCTCCTGTGTCAATCAAATCGATCGATCGATCAATCAATCAATCAATCAATCAATCAATCAGTCACTCAGTCAATCAGTCAATCAGTCAGTCAGTCAGTCATTCCGTCCGTCCGTCCGTCCGTTCGTTCGTTCATTCATTCAGTATGTCAGTCAATCGATCGATGATCGATTGATCGATCAATGGATCGATCAAGCAATCAATCAATATATCACTCAATCAATCAATTAATCAATCAAATTAGTATGAGCATGATTGAAAAGGGGACTGGATCTATCAGAAATATGCAATTCTAGTTGAACATCTCCTGCAGCTGGATAAACTGACTTGTAAACCTTGATTGACTTGATGAGGCTGATAGAGATGAATTAATGTGAAAGTTTAAAGAAAATAATTTAGGGTCGAGACGTTTGTGCAAACAATTAACTATAAAAATGGAAACTTCTTTGTATGTCATGTGTCTGCTCCTCAACCGCTAGAGTCAGTCTAGTGCAAGACTCCAGTGAAAATGTGTGCTTTGAACCCACTGAGAGATTTTAGTTCTAGCCTTTCAGAGAGAGAGAGAGAGAGAGAGAGAGAGAGAGAGAGAGAGAGAAAGAGAGAGAGAGAGAGAGAGAGAGAGAGAGAGAGAGAGAAAGCGAGAGAGATATATAGATAAAAAGAGAAAATACTAAAGGATATTAAGAGATATATGGTGAACTATACCTCTTTCAGACACTCGTTTAGTTCACCGAGGATGTTCCTCTCATCGAACATTTTACCATGGAACCTGTGCTCGTAATAGTCCGTGATACGGTCCCGCAGCAGTCTAGGCAGCTTTCTGTATGTCATGTACTCTTCAACCTGCTTGAACTGCAGCACAAAGTATCTGTCATACTTTCTTCGATCAAACTTTTGATCTTCTAGATTTAACCAGAAATCTACAGCATAGATTTTTAACAATGACAGACCCCTGATGTGTTTTATTTTAAATTTATTTGTATATGTATTTTATCACATAAATGTGTGATATTCACAGAGTTTTTGCTTAGTAGATAGGCCTATGAGCTAAGCCGGTGACATATGAGTAAGTTGTTCAACAGCGGATCAATAAGTGCAGGGTTCAAATCCAGTACTCGCCCGTCACCGACACGATATCGCGCAGGAAACTGACGTTTAACTTAATTTTAACTACTTAAACATGGAACACTACCTTACAGATAAGAGGTCAGAGAACTTTAATAAGGAAGAGATCAGTGATATTGATTTAATCTTTATAATAACTGCCTTTGTGCGACTGCAGCGGCTATGAACAATAAGCTACAGTAGAGCAGTGTAAAGCTTTAGTTTTTTGTTGATTGAATACAAATAGAACGAATTTGAAGATAGGAAAAAGGAATCGGAAGAAAACTACACAAACAATTCTGTTTAGGAACAACAATAAAGAAAGTTTTAAACATTAGCAACAACAACTTGGTTATCGTCCACAACCACATCCAGCACTATTAAATCAAACGAAAGTCTACGAGTAGAATTTACTGATAAAAGCTAAAAGCTGGTAAAGCTAAGGTTAGCGTCAGTTTCCTCACTCGACAGTGATGTCAGTGACGGGCGAGCCCGAGATTTGAACCCGCACGTACTGATCCGCGGTCGAGTACCTTACCGAATTTGCCACTGGCTCCAGCCACTTATTAATTATCAAGTCATTTATTAACTACGCACACTAAGGCAGGAACCTTTTCCCGGTACAGTCGCTTGGAGGTGTCGAAGGACTGTATGACAGTGGTGGAGTGCCCCACGAAGAGAGCGTAGCACGAGGCCCCTGAGACCATGCTGACCATCGTCACCCAAACGTCAGTGGTGCTCTGAGGCGGGTAACGCCCATACCCAATACACAGCATGTGAGAGAGGGCCTTGAACAGCGACCACGTGTACTGGTCCGTCCAGCTAGCGTTCTGCGTCCATAAGCAGTAGAATGTCTTAATAGAGACGTCCCTGACATTGCCTCATGGCGAGCAACCGGACATTAAATTCTTATTAATTGACTGATTGATAGCGTAGGGGTAGCGTCATGAACTTTTAAATGACAGATCCTGAGGTGAATTGAAACCTCGTGGGTTCGAATACCAGCCGCGCTGATCTTAGAGTAAAATCTCGGACATTCACTGGACTGGTTATACGGAAAATGGTCTAAATTGCCTAACGGTTTAAGCATTGGCATTAAAAGTGATAGATGTCATCATAGATGATCGTTTCACTATGATGGGTGTTTACTTTACTTTAGCAATTGAGAAAAATACTAATTAATTATTTTATTAAACTTGTTTTTTAATACGAAAGTAATTCTACCAAAAGACTAATGAATTTATAGAAAAGAATTAAGACATATAGAATACGAGAGGCATGAGAGAGCATGAGGAAGCATGCTCGTTTAGGGCGTCGATCAATTGAATGCGAATCTGGTTACATAATACAAAACAATATCACTTGAAGTATATGTATTTAAAGTATACAGGGTGAGTAAAAAAAAGATAACACCTGCAAAAAGTTTGAATATCTCAGGCTATAGTTAATATTTTCAAAGCAAACTTTGACCAATTACTAAGGGACTAATTGTTGATGGGGTGGCCAATTTTCACCCATTTTAATCGATGGATTGGCCAGATATACAAGTTTAAGCAGAGCAACCCCCCATTTATTACCTAAAAATGGCGTTTGCTATAACGGTAAGGGCAAATTGCACTTCATTGGCGAAAAGGAATAGGTGAACCCTCAATTTTACGTCAATACTTTACTTTCCGAGCTGTTTGATGATTGCTATGCTCTTCTACCAAATGGTTTCATCTTTCAGTAGGATGATGCTCCGACTCATGCATCTCGCCATGCACATGAATGGATCAGCGAGAGAAATCCGCATTCCATCATGAAGAGTGAATGGCCTCCAAACTCTCCCGATCAAAATTCTCTGAATTACCATGTCTGGGGAACCATGCTGCATCTCTATCAGAAACACCAGTCGAAGCCTAAGTACAAGGCAGAACTGCAGGAAGTGCTACCTTCCATCAATTTGGGAGAGACTGCCTGGAATCAGACTGGAATCAACAAGGCTGTCCTAGCGTTCCGAAAGCTGCTGCAGTCCTGAAAAGCAACTATTTTAAAGCATATCGAATAGGCAGTAATGCTAGCAGATACAGCTGGTTCTTTTTGAACCTCCACAATGACACTTTCAGAGCTAAAATAAAAATAAAATAAAATGGAATTTTTATTTAGAGTACGTTAAAAAGTTGGGTTGCTCTGCTGAAACCTTCATAATTGGCCAATCTATGTACCAAAATTGATGAAATTTGGCCACCCCATCAGAAATTAGTCTTTTAGTATTTGATAAAAGTTTGATTTGAAAATATTAACAATAGCCTGAGATATTCAAACTTTTTGCAGGTGTTATCTTTTTTTAATCACCATGTAAATGTAGTTGAAGTAAATTTAGTGATTAGCGGGTGCTAAATTAGAACTATCTTGAGCCAGTAACGTTAACGGTCATTTTAGGTCTCAGATAAATAATAAATAATAATAATAATAAAGGTTTAACGTTCGTTTCCTTATACAAGGTTATTATCAGGGACGTCCCCCATCACATGTCACCAGAAATCGATTCACCCCAAACGATCTGAAAAACATGTGATGAAGAGAAAGAAAAAGATCCTAAAAGGTGCCGGTCCGGTGATCAAAAAAACCGTCAAGCAAGATGAAAAAGTCTATGGTGGAAGTACATGTAGATGGAATGACTACTGACCTGCAGTTCATTGGCGGCGACCCAGGTGTTGGCAGGAAAGTCCATCAGCATGGGAACGAGGAACTGCAGGCACCCATTCCAGTGTCCAATCAGCAGCATGATACATATCAGGTTGAATATCCGCATGAACATACCGGCTACACTGAGAAACTGCACATTAAAATAAAGAATTATAATATATATATATATATATATATATATATATATATATATATATATATATATATATATATATGTATATATATAGTATTTATAAAATATATTATATATAGTATAAGATACATGTTAAATTTAAAAACATGAAACATGTACAAAACAAAAAAACAGTAGCATAATATAACATAACAAACACTGTGTCACAAAGTTTCTTAAATACACATACACATATACATATATAAATTATATATATATATATATATATATATATATATATATATATTTATTTATTTATATTATTGTTAAACCTTTATTATTATTATTATTATTATTATTATTATTATTACTATTAAATATACATGTATAATTGTATGTCATCGAGACGAGACGAGACATGTAAAATATATAAAATATACATTTAAATTGTACAAACCATGTACAATATATAACAAAATTAAAAGACAATAGCATAACATAACATATGACAACAAACACTGGATCTGAAAGCACAAATCAGCGGATCAGTAATTTATTTAGTCGTTTAGGAGATCACTATAACTATTATAATATGGAACTAGGTGAGCTGGGTTCCCTTTGCCTTCATTTGGCTCCTGCAGAGTCGCATCCTACTCTGTGATGGAAGTTTGCTTAAGTTCTATTCCAGAGTGCACCGGACTCAAGAAGACAACGAGACAAAGAGGAAAAGCGAGAGGAAATGTTTGATGATTTCACAGCGTATTCGTATTTCGATATGAGAAAGAAGATAAATTATCTTTCCTCTGCCTCTATACATGAATATAACTCCTCCTTCTTCTTCTCAAATTGCGGTGCCTGTTCCAAGCCTGGGCGGTTATGGTCATATTCCTCCATATGTCTCTATTCATTGTTGCTCTGATCATCTCTGTTTCAGTTACGTGCATCCATTTACTAAGACTCTTAATAAAAGTCATCCGCTGTCGCCTCTTACATCTTTTGCCTTCTATTATTCCTGCCACTACGGTATTTGCAACTATTTTGTTCCGCATAATGTGTCCCAAAAACTTCATCTGTTGTCGTCGTATAACATCTTTACATACTTCTAAACATGTGGATAAGTTATTTGCCATAGACCTGCCACTAAGCAGTACACTATAGTCCTGAAACATACCTCCTGCCATTCGTTGAAGTATCTGACAAGACGAGAGAGGCGTAACAATCTCACTAAGCTCAGAAGCTTCACCAGTCTGAATATCCGCAATGCACGTCCTGCGCACAACAACAACAACAGTAACTTGATATTTTCTTGACAACTTGCTATGATAAAACTATGCTACGCTATTTTATATTCCGTGAACCGCCACGGGCTTGCATTGCAAGGCCGGATCTTCACTATTTCCATATTAGAACGTCCACAAATCAATCGAACTACTATTTGACCCAGATACTTCAGTAGTTTAACTAACCTCCAGCAATATAATATTAACATTTTATTGATTTGCAGTTATTACATATAGGCCGTTCTATTGGAAACAGACGAACCAGGAAGATAGTATTTAACTGCACGTGTAGATAAATGCGACTTAATGTGAGCATACTTAATTAACACTTCAATTAATAAATGTCACTTTTCTAGTTTTCGTTTTTGTGCCTTGACTGATTGACGTGTCTCTCATAAATAGAATATAATGTACTTAGCTTAGAAAGAATTAAATGAAAGCTGCATAGCTGCTACATTTAACGTGTGTAAAGGAATGGAAGAAAGTAATATATTGCAATCAACTGTATCGAAGGCCTTACTGAGGTCCAGTATGATTCCGATTAATTAATAGATTAATTAGTAGATTGAATATTAAATTAATTAATAGATTAATTGGTAGATTAATTAATAGATTAATTAATATATTAATCATAGATTAATTAATAGAGTAATTTATAGATTAGTCAAAAGATTAACTAAAATAATAATTTATAGATTGATTACAAGATTAATTAAGAGATTAATTAATATAATAATTAATAGATTAATTATTATATTAATCAGTAGATTAATTAATAGATTGATGTAAATTTGGTGTCAGTTCTAGGCTGTTAGAGTTGACCAACCAGCGTGCACTATTTGGGTGACATTGGCCTCAGGCGAGAAGAGGAGGATGATGTAGTCTAGAGGCAGGGAGCTGATGAGGTCCAACAGGAACCAAGTCCTGAGGTAACGTATCGCTATCCGCCTCGGCTCCAGGATCACCTCGTCTGCGAAGTTATCTGATATTATACCTACGCAGTTAATAAATCAATAAGAATTAAACGTCCGCTTCTTCATCATAAAACAATGTCAGAGACGTCTCTTGCAGAATCTATACAAAGAGGCACCAAAGTTCCACACGAATCATTCTATCAGTTAATCACTAATTGAATAACTTTAATTAAATAATTGATTGATATATCGATTCCATTTTTAATCGATTGGCCTGTTAACTGATTTACTGATATACTGACATATTGATTGATTAATTGACTGATTTATTGTTTAAATGATGGATTGACTTATTTATATTTATTGATTTATTCAATGGTTAATTAACTTATTGATGGATTGAGTTATTTTTTATTGATTTACTAATGAACTGCTTTACTGACGAATTGATTTATTGATTGATTGCCTGACCAGTGCGGAAGTTGATGATGAGGTCAAGGAGGAAGAGCGAGTCTGAGATGCTGTTGAAGACGACCCAGCGAGGACTGAGATCATCGTTGAAGAACGAGATGGCCACCGGGAGGATGATGAGGTTTGCTATCAGTAGTATGAGCATGAAGAGATCCCAGTAGAATCTTAAACAACAATCAACAGTCAATAACTTTAACAATTATTATTATTATTATTACTATTATTATTATTATTATTATTATTTTAATTTTTTATATTTTTATATTATTATTATTTTAAAAAATATTTCTATATTTTTATATAATTATTACTATTATTATTATTATTATTATTATTATCACTATTACTACTATTATTATTAGACGCTGAACACCTGAAGTCGCTGCAGGGGTGTATGATCCAGCTCGTGGTGGTTCTCTGCCTCTGCTGCTCCTTCGCCAGGGCGTGCTTGTTACCAAACAACTTCATCGCCAACTTGTTTTCTGCCGGCTGAAAGAACGGCACCACCTTGTTGTCCACCACCCACTTCCTCCACGCCGAGAGTCTTCTCCAGGGAATCAGGATCTTCTGAGGCAGCTCCAGTCTTGGACGACAGAGGTCGCAGCCAGTAGGACGCCCAGATGTGCAGCATCCGATGGCTTCCGGGTTTGAATCTCTTCGGATTTTGTGGACTCTGTTCAACATGTCGTAGCTAATTGAGTATTCGTCACTTTTTCTAAAGTTTTCCTCAACTTTTGTTGTATTTGTCTGATTCTCGTGGCAGTTGTTAAATAGTGTGCAGGTTTTTGATCGGAGTTCGTTGGTTTCATTTCCACAGTTTTCCGCAGCTGATTGGCTCGATGAAGAGCAATGACTCGATTTCAAATCTTCCTCTGTCACGTGTGATACGTCACGATTACTTGACCTTTCCTGACCTCTCTTGTCCAAATCATCTCTCCAGCGGTTTGATGGAGAGTGATTGGAACACGTCGACCGTATCAAAGATGGATCTGACAGATGATCGAAGGAATCCGCATGTCCAATTTTACCTGAATTGTTTGGAAGTCCCAGAGATTCAATTGAAGTTTCGATTTCAGTGTTCACGCTACCTGATGCAGGTACGCTACCCATTACGCCAATATCCATCGAACCGTATCCATCCGCCACAATGTAAACAGTTTTTGTAAATTAGCTTGACAGAATTAGTTTATAAAACTATTAAACTTCTCGCATTAATGTTATCGTTTGCTCCAGCCACAGGGTCGTTAGTTATCTCTTATCTATATAATATTGCATGTATCTCTAAAATAATTCAACACAATTCTCTCTCTACTCTCTATAGCTTTCTCACCCTCTTAGTGCATTGCCTACTGGCAGGTCCATGACATATAACGCCTCCGCTCTTCTCTTTCTTCCGTTTTTCTCTTTATGTCCTTATATGAGTGAATTTTTACAACATCTAACTTACCTAATCTCGGTCTTCCTCTGCTTTTATTTCTTTCCATTCTGCCTTCAATGAACTCATTTGGCAAACTTACCCTCCACAGAGTATGTCCTATCCAGCTTTTATTACTAATTTATAGTGCATTACTCAACTGTCTATCTGTACCAGCTGTCTCCGGAGTTTCTTCATTCGTAACTTTTGTTTGCAACTAACCTTTCCAATTCTTCTACATATCCATATTTCCGATGCCTCTAGTTTCCTGATATCTTCCTTCCTTAATGTCCATGTTTCACATCCATATAATAGCGTGGTCCAAACCAAAGTTTTCACTATCTTTATCTTTGTGTCTTTCTTTAGATTTTTTGTTAAGAGTTTTTTCCTATTGCCGAAGGCCTCTTTTGCTTGTGCAATCCTTCTACAAATTTATGTCTCACATTTCCCATCATTCTATATAGTATGACCTAAATATTTGAAACTCCGTACTTGTTCCAATCTCGTATCATTTATTATAATATTGCTTTTATCTCTTTCTTGTGGCCATTTTCATCACTTTTTTCTTTTTGATGCTAATCTTTATATCATATCTCAATGTCGTATCATTCAGACTATCCATTATCTTCTGCATCCCAGTCTCACTTCCCGCTACCATTCCTTGATCATCTGCAAATAATGGCGGGAAGCGAAAATAGACTGCAAATCTATCCTAGAAAGATTAAAGCTGTAATAAGAACTGGTCTTTGTGACTGTAGCTCGAGTGTGCCGAGTTGTCTTAAAAAGAAGCCTTAACTCTAAAGAAGTCTTAGCTTTAACGTTAAGCACAATATAACCTAGTCAAATAATTGGAATATTCGAGTTATTGCTTCATATGCACTGTACACAATAGATGCACTTAATACTATCGGTCTATCATATCACCAAGTCTATTAAACTCGCAGACTTCCACGGCTTCCTCACTTATCTCATCACTTGGAGTAAAGCTAGATTTAGTCGAAACGCCTGAGACTGGAATATGTATAGGCAACCATCTTTGAAGTTTACATGTATAGTACGCATTTTGCAGCTTTTTCAATCAAAAGAATAAGCTAGCTTTTTACACTGAATCTCTCTCCCATATCTATGGGTGTTTCTCTATTTATCTCTCTCTTTCTCTCTTTCTCAATCTCTCACTTTCTTTATAAATTCAATTATAGATGAAATGCACTGATATTTTTAAAACATCTCTAATAAATAATTTATCGATTGGAATTAAATCAAAGGAAAAGTTTACTTTCGAATAAAAATGTGACCTTGTTCGCTGAAAGATTATGGCTTCTGAGACGGTTTGCCATTGCTTACTTATTATCTATTTTAACTAGGTACTCCGAAATACAATGCCATACCGTTAACCGTAAATCTTTTGTCAATTATTAAGGAAATATATTGTTGTTCTATTCTCTCTCCCCGCTTCCTGTATCGCATTCTGTTTCTCTCCATCTCTCTCTTTCTCTCTCTCTCTCTCTCTCTCTCTCTCTCTCTCTCTCTGAGTGTGCTCTCTGATATCCTAGTCAACAGTGTTAGTCTAATGTGTTGTTGTTGTCTGATTGCATTCAAATCTATGCTTGTTGCTTAGCTGTTAGGACAAGTTGTTATGTGGTCCTGTTATGTAATATTTTGATACGCCAATCTCTATACTGCATCATCATCCTTGAAACCTCATCATAAAGCCTTGATTAACTAGTGTCGGAATAAGAAGTGATCCTCTCCATTCCTCTCTGTCCCATACAGAAATTTTCCACTCCCTTTGAACATTTTTTTAGTAACTTCAGGAGCCTATAGTCGCTCAGATACCGAATAGCCTTTCTGACTTTGGTTTGAATCTCAGAGCTTAGTCAATCTCTCCGCTTCATCTTCAAATATTGAATCCTAAAGCTGAAGATCATATTAAATCATAAATAGTGATGTGTTGCTGGGAACGTCTCTGACAAAATCCCTGGATGAGAAAACGGACGTTAAACCTTAATTATTATTATAATAATAATAATTATTATTCGGTCAATAGCATTATTATTATTATTATTATTATTATTATTATTATTATTACTATTATTTTTATTGTTGTTGTTGTAATTATTATTAATATTAATATTAATATTATTATTATTATTATTATTATTATTATTATTATTATTATTATTATTATTATTATTATTAAACGTTGCTGATCGCAGCAGCGGGAGACATTGCCCTGAATCCACTGCTTTTGGCTCCAGCAGCGCCCGTCCCCACTTCATCTGTTATCGATCCACCACGACGGTGACTCCCCTGAATAGGCGTTGATGAGGCAGTTGTGAGAACTCTGTTGGGAGAACCGCTTTTAGAAGTCAACGACCCTGAAAGTTATTATTATTATTATTATTATTATTATTATTATTACTATTATTATTATTATTACTATTATTGTTATTATTATTATTAGTGAATCTTTCAATATCCGGAAAAGGATCTTGATAAAGGGAAGCGTTCCATTCAAATGATAAACTCTCCATGGATGGAATTTAGGGAACAGGAACGCATTGCGTAGTGTTATCAGTTTTATCAATGGAAAGAGGACGCTAACAGAC